>VURO01015211.1:23120-38051 GCA_015108175.1 Pelvicachromis taeniatus
CATTTTTTTTTTTATATTTTGAAAAAAAAAAAAAGATATATATATATATATATATATATATATATATATATATATATATATATATATATATATATATATATATATATATATATAAAATCTGGGGATGCAAAAGCAACAACCTCTTCACACCAAGCTATGGAATACTGCTTTCAAATAAATCACTTAAGATTAAAAAAAGGGAAGAGGAAATTGTCATGGGTATACTAGCACAGATTAAACAATGACAGAGTGTTAAACTTTCTCTTAGTCATTTTTTAGTTTGTTTGTGTCTCTGTTGGGTGATACACAAATACTTTCTTCAAGCTACTGAAATATTCATTTGCCTGTATTTGGGCTCGGCTATACCTAGTTATTGGTTTGCAAGACACCATCTGTTAGATATCACAGAAAACTGCTTGGAACAGGGGAAAAAGTGTCAGATTTTAATAAATTGCTCTGGCAACCCAATTACCAATGATGCAAAGCTTCTAACCTAATACCCTTTGATTCGCTGTTTGTGTTCCTGTATTCTATCCTCAGTCCCGCTCCTCTTGGCAGTATCATAACACGCTCATTCAGCCACATTCCAGCTGCCCAGCATGCACATTTGACAAGGAGAAGGGTAAAAAAAAAATCACTTTTATAAAATCTTTAGTCTGGGGATTAAATCCGTGTCATCAGACCAAAGGCTGACGGGATACCCTTTGAAGCTGGATGGATCCCTCTAAGAAGAGATGAATGGCAAAATAGAAGAGATTTCAGTGTTGGCAAATAGCATTAAACAAGCTGGGCTTTGCTTCTTTCTTCTTTTTTTTTTTTTTTTTAGTAAAAATACCACTAAAGAGTGAAAATGATAGCAGGAGGAAGTGAGTATACCTAAGAGGGTTCTGCTTTTAATGACAGGGACACTTCAGGAGAGCCAACAAGTATGTAGCCTGTTGTGCCAAAAGTTCAACATCAAAGATTGTCCAACACACAGTGGAGTTACTGTGCTGCAACTAATCATGTGCATTCTCTAAGAATCACGGCCACAGAAGCCTGACTAAAGGAAATTATATTAGAAGAAATACGCAGTGATATAAACACAACAGCAGTGTCGCATGGATTGTATTCTTGGATGGTATTCTTGTTCCAGCAGTTTCTGAAGTTTGAGGTAATACGAAGGTGGATGTGTGGGAAAGTATAGGCATACAAAAGGCAGGGCCATGAATGCCAGAGTTCGTACAATTGGTTTAGACTAGATGTTAGTTAAGACCAAAGGTTGTTTAACCCTTTGTAACCTGAGCAGTATACTGTACTTATTTTGTAAATCTGGCTATAAAATAATTCTCATCTTTTAGGATCCATGTGAATTTTCTCTCCAACCCAAAATGAAACAGTCAAGGAGTTAAGGTAGAGGAAGCACTCGTGGTAAAATGTAGGTGGAGCTGATATTTAGTGAATGCTTTGTGCTACCGTGATACACCAAATATCTTTCTGAAACCAATTTTGTCTGTACCACAAATGGTAACGAAGTTTGTCTAAGAGCGCTTGGGTTGCTGTTCATAGTTAAGGGAACATTTTTGCAATTTTTTTTGAAGTTATTTACTGCTGAGACCTGAAAGACAAAACTAGTATAGTTGACATCATTTGTATTTAAATAATTAACCTCAGCATAAAGACAAGCACGAGAGGGAAACATGGAAACAGCTAACCTGGGTCTTTCCAAACATAACAAAAACAGCACAGAAGTCCCTCTGAAGCCAACTTTTTAAAATAATTTATTTAATAATAATAATGATAATAATAATAATGTAAATGTAAACTGAAAATTGCTGTTTAACAAGTAGGCATTCAGACCTTAAAATGTGTGGGAATTATTCTAAATGGATTTCTGGCATTGGCTGCACGGTGATTAACACTGTTACACAGTGCTCACAGCAAGAAGGTCCTGAGTTCAATTCCACCATCTTTCTGTGTGGAGTTTGCATGTTCTCCCCATCTTTGCGTGGGTTCTCTCCGGGTCCTCTGGCTTCCTCTCACATGCAATTAGTGGGGTTAGGTTAATTGGAAACCCTAAATTGCCCATAGATGTGAATGTGAGCGTGAATGGTTGTCTCTGTCGTGTTAGCCATGCGACAGACTGGCGACCTGTCCAGGGTGTACCCTGCCTCTCACCCTAAGACAGCTGGGATAGGCTCCAGCGCCCCCCCAACCCCATAAAGGATAAGCGAATGGAAGGACGGATTTGTGGCATCCTCAGTTAATAAGCAATTACATCCGGTTAATTACATCCACTATGAATGAGTTCATATTTCCTGATGGCATGGCCCACTTACACCTTCAACACGTCTTTTTTTGGTTCGTTTTTTATGAAAAATAAAACAAACAAACAGGAAACAGTACACCTGAAGACAAAACTGCATTTTAAATGAATCTATAAAGGTTAAAAAAAAAAAATCAATTACGTCCATAAAAGTTGTTTGTGAAAAGGAAACGGTAAAACTTTAAACCACAGTACTAAACCAGAAATTAAAATTCATGACAGTTGAGCTGAGGTTCTTCCACTGAGGACAAATCAGAGCATTAATACGTTGTTCTGCACACTGGGGAAAATGTGTTAATACGGTTGTGCTACTGTGACCTGCTGACACTTATTCAAATCAGTCAGGGTGTAGTCTATTTGGCCTTGCCAACATCCCACATACTGTGCAGCGACAGAGTTAGAGAGCTACATAGACTACAAGTGCCAGATATTATGCCAAATCCCATTGAGCAAGAAAAATGATTAAAATCTCAGGTCATTTGGCTAAAGCACTGAGAGCACTTCTTAAAGCAAAGAAGTTGAATAAAGTATTAGGTTGCTATCATAAATATGAGGTATTTAAGTCTTAAAATGTAGTTTGCATATGTTGGTATATATTCAGGGAGTGGAATAAATGTGTTTACTACATTTTAGGATCTGCCATTGTCATATGGTTCACATGGAATATGTTGCACCACATAAGCCAATGTTCCATCCTGTCACATGCAGCCTGTGCCATATTTAGAGCCAAACGTAAATGGTGTGGAAACCACACCCATCTGGCACGAACCATAATTGTGCCATTTAGGTTTGGAGCTCATCCTACATTTCCTCAAATATATCATATATCAGAAAGTGATGCAAGATTATTTCCACCACAGCAGTGCCAGTGAAAATGGGGTCCAGGTGTTCCACAGTGAAATCGTTGCAGGGATGCAGAGCTGTTCCTTGTTGAATGGGTAAAGCTCAGTTTGCTTGTGTCTCTTTAAACCAGGAATTACAAGGACAACCTTGGTTCAAAGAATGCGGTACAAATGACAAGGTTCTAACAGCTGAAGCAAAAAAAGCAGTAAGCCAACTGCCTCCTGTCCTGATTCCCCTGTTGAACGCTGAAACCTCATTTTAACTGTGACTTTTGTAGAGTTTGGAGGCAAGATTTGAGAGCTTCAAATGCTTTTGTTTAGCCTTTGTCTTTTTCAAATATAATGTTGCCTTTGAGTCCCCCAGGAACAGTCAGCCCCCCTCTGCATCCCACGCCTGTATGTAAAGAAATGCACAGGAGAAGTGACTGGTGTTCTCATGATAAAAATTCCACTTTAACCATTCAAGCATGCCTCAACATTGAAACCCTCTTTGACAGGGTGGCAGCAAGCAGAGGGATGCAGTATTCATAGCTTCTGTCTCCGGGAGCGCAGATAAACCCAGGCTATACTTAGAAGCTCAATGTGTGATTTGAAATATGTGATTCCTCACAAATACGTCTTTGCCCTCCTATTGTTGCCACAGAAGGAGGTACGTTTGGAGCATTTGCTTTTGGTGACAAAACTCTCTCGTCTGCACACTCGGAAATGTGCTCAGCTCTGTTAGCCAGCTATTACTTGACTATTAGGGTGCTGCTCTTGGGGAGAGATTTATTGGATTCAGACAGTGCTTAACATGGCAGCTGCCAGAGTCTTCCTTCATTTGATTACTATGTAGCAGACACAAGAAATGTTTCATTTTGTCATCAAGACAAAAAGAAATTGGCCTGTTTGCTTCATTTTTAGCTCTTTTGCTGTCATCTAATTTCCACTTTGGGCAGGAGAAAAAAAGTAAATGTACTATCTACCAAAAAGTCTTAGATTGAGTCCTTACTGCGAACAATACATTTCAAATGTAGCTTTCTTTCTGTCTCTTATTCATCTCTCCCCGAATGAATAGCGCATTGATCTGCAGCACAAGTGTCACAGCTTTCTTTATCTATAAGTTCAATCACTTGTGCTTATTCTCACTTGGCTGAAGATCTCGGCAAATCACATTTGAAGTGGGATGCATTATAGCACAGTGATTTTATAGATTGCTTTGCGAGTTGCTATTTGAGAGTGTCGGCACCCTTGTTTTGAGTAAATCAAGTTAAGCTGCAGTTAAATCTTCATACTGTCCAGTCCCTTCTGTCTGTCTCATTTAGCACATTAAGGACATTCTGATTCAAGCACTTACAAAATACCTTGGTTAGCCCCTCAACAGGAAAGCTCAAAGGCTGCTTTTTGTCTGTTGATGTTGTAAACTGCAGTGTGTCATGAAAAATTAGTTCAAGCAAAATGGGACACACACAAAGCCTCAGCTGGCTCTTATACACACATTTCTTATCTGTCCTTCTCTTGAAGAAAAATCTGTTCTGAATTAGATATTATTGAAACACCAGGACAACGTCTTATCATTTCTATATGACTACAATCCTGCCAGCATTAATTGCTCGTGTGTGTGTGTTGAGCTTTGAAGAATTCAGTCATGAATAATTCAGATTTTACACATATGCAGCAGTGAGGAGACATGGCTTAAAATGACATGTACGAGAAATTGCATCTTGTAACCCATTTAAGTATAAAAGGGTACTTAACTACTGCAGTACTACAACTGACAAACACTTTAATTCTGGGATTCTCTTTAGGGATCATCTTGATTTTCAGAGACACCAAAGAGATTCTAGCTGAGAGAAGGGACATTACTCACAGTGTACACTGCTTTTTTTTCTTCTCTCAGACCAGAGCTTTTTTTTGTGTGAGTGTCTGCACCGATGTGTAAATGTATAAATAAATAAATCACATTTGGGATCATTTTCATAAAAAAAGATGCCATATTGCCAGATCAGTGCAGTATAAACAGGAAAGAAATCGACTTGCGAATCTTAAACCTCATTATTATCCAACTATGACCTCTTTAAAGAATTGTTGTGTCCTGCTCTGCATTTTTACTGTTAGATGTTCTCCACACATCTCCACGTCTTCCCTATTACCCCAGGACAGCAACACAGACTGTTTATTAATGAAATCTGCATATTGCATGGGGAAAGTGTTAATGAGCGAGCATGAATCGGTCCTAATATCTCCAGCTCTGTTGGAGTGAGCTAATGGACAGTACCCTGGAGAGGGGGAAGGAGGTAGTGGAGCAAAGGGGAATTAGCTTTGAGGTGGGTGTCTGATGTCTGTTATAAAGAGGGAACGGATGCAGATAGCCTACTATATAAAGTTACAATGCATGTAATGAAGCTTTGTGCTTGCTTCCCTCTGCTTTCTATTTCTTTCAAGCACTTTCTATGGCCCTGCACTCTTGCACCCTTGTTTTTGTCTACTTCCTTCAATGACTCATCTTCCAGGGAACATTTCACTCAGAATTAATGTGACACTTATTCAAATTATGATGCACCTGTAGAGATTTGTGTAACATTTTCCACAAAGGTTATTCTGTACTCTTACTAGGAAACTACTTATGCTCTATCTGTCCCATCATCTTGCACAGAGGTTTTCAAACTGTGAAGCAGAGTTAGGGGGGTGGGGAGTCAAGCAGAGATACTGCGTGAGAAGAAAGACAATTAAGGTATTAAAACCCTTAATGCCCAATGGCCACAATTTGAGTCAGTGCTGGCTTCTCCTTCTCAGAGTCACACGTTTATAAAATCTAAACACATGGACACGATACACATACTTTTAAGTTCCATGTGAGTTACACTTCATGATGACAGCTAAGAAACTTTATATACCGTGTATAGCAGCGTTTAACGAGGGGATACTGAGTATTTTTGTGCAACAATAAAATGGCACAAGGACGCAAACTCAGGACAAGACAATACAATCAATTATCTTTTTTTTATGAGACTATTTTACAACAACAAAAAGTCAACGTGGAAGCAAGTCATTTCTAACATGCGCCTCTTATCATATATTGAGGTGTAAATAAACTAGTTTCTTCATGAAAACCATAACTAATGAGATTTTGTTTTTCGAAGATCAGCCTTTACTCTCCTCGGCAATAAGCAGAGTCGGTTTTTCTGCCAGTGCCTTTATTGTCAAAAAACAATAGGTATTAGATGCTGACGTCAATAATCATTAGGCTCATGTTTATTTTGTATTTCAGCAGAAACTAATGTAGAAAATGTCAGTGTCATAAAAGAGTGATAGAGAGAGAGCTAAACCTTAGAATTTTCTCCTCTAATGAACTCGTGTTGAAAAGACGATTAAAAACCCAAAAACGGCTTTCAAACGCTTTCAAATATTCCCACTTTTTTTTTTCCTTTTTGTTGCCTGTGGTTATTTCTTTCTGCTGCAGGAAATATGTTTTGAAGGAAACATAAGGTGGAACAGATTATGTTTTGTAAAAGAGGAAAGCTTTCGAATATGTACCTAGGAAGTTGCAAAAAATGTTTGTACCAAACGTATGAGCCAAATCTTCCAGGCTAATATCCAACATTATTTGAAAATATAATTGCACTTTGGTACTAGCAGCACTTTTGTAGAGATAGAATAAGATTGTGGTCTAGTTCAATATAGTTGATGGAAATGTGTTCATTATCATTTAGTTGGAACCACAATTAAATGATAACCTTAACAATAGTTCCTAAAAAAAATTTAAAAAAAATAAAAATAAATCACAGACGTAACTCCAGAGCCGACTTGTAGATACATTTCTCAAAGTCTTTGGGCTTTTTATGACTTCCATCCATCCCAACCAGCTCCTTATAATTGGTGGTTCAAAGAAGAAGGACTTCACTTCTAGTGTAAAAATGTTGCCTTTGAAAATAAGCGAGCAAATGATAACATTTGTCACCAGTGAAAATGTGAAAACAATCTTTCTCAAGCAGCCACAGTTGAAAAACATTACTGTAAAGAAACACAGTCGAGATGATGTAAATAGGTATAAACAAAGGGCTAGAAAAAAACACTTTGAGCAAACCAGCCCACAGACATGCAGAAAGTGTGACGTTCTCCATTCTGAGGACTTTATCTCTGCTCTCGGCTGTGATCATATTGGTCTTTTGGGCCTAAGTATCTCCTCTGCTGAAGCATAACGGCCAAAACAGCAGTTCCACTTTGGATTAGGATATCACTGTCAGGCAGTGCCCAGTGCAGCTTTGACAGACCTATTAGCAGGTTGCATGTTTTTGTGAGGCTTTGCAGTTACGACTGAATGTAAAATTGAGCCTGCGTCTTGTTGTCTTTCTTTTGACATTTATAGGATGTTCTAAGAAGCTGAACAATAGTAAAACTCGAGATCATTATTTAATAAGAAGGCCATACAACAGAAACTCAAGACGTGAGTTTACCAATGGCAGTGGTTTTACCGCTATTAAGAATAGCTGAAATGTTATTCACACGATTTGAAAGCTGCATTTTAACTGTGAATGAGGTTTCAGGGTGGGAAGATGCAATTGTGTGTGGCTGTTATAATCCTGGTGATGTCTTTTTCTTGTATAAAGTGTGAAGTGAAACTCAAAGTAAGGCTAATGCCAGACTTGGTTTAAAAAATTAGACAAACAAAGATCTTTTTATAGCAAGGCATTTGCTGATTTGGCTGTGTTTCCTCAAACAGTCTGGCTTAGTGGGAGTTTGCTTGTCAGTCTGGCTTTGTCGTGGCTGGCAAGTAGCCAACGGCTGATTCAAAATTTTGAATTGCTGTTGACAATCGTTGATCGTTTGGCCATTTGTACTTTTCCAAGCTATTTCTGAGGCAGTGTATATGATTCCCTCTATTTTAGTATTTAATCCTTTTGCAGCTCTTGATGACTTAAATCCTCAAAAGCAACTCAGTTCCCTGACATTTGTTGTAGAACAAATGTCAGTAAGATTCATCCAATTAAAACTAAATTAATGAATAAATATGTGACATCATCAAATAGTCCTAAATGTCATTTGATGGCAGCATACCCTCAAGCCAATTTAAAGGCTGCTTACTGGCAGTCTGTAATCTATTTCCATTTCTTTAGTTGAAATGGCAAATAAAGTATTTTCGCACTAACAAGATGATTCCCAAAGAGCTATTAGATAAAAGCTTGGCATATTTTGGCATGGTGGGTATTGTCTTCTTAAAAAGTTTGAGGTAACTAGCCAAGTGAAGGAGAAAAGAAAGAAGTTGTAGGCCAAAAAAAAATAACTATCTACAACAGATGAACAGTATCTGACGGTCATGTTCTTAAGAATTAGAAAAAAGAAGATCCAGCAATGACCTGGCACATGAGCTGAGCGATGCATTTGGCTCTTCAGTTGACCCATTTATTGTTTGTTGAAGTCTCATCAGAAATGGTCTCAAAGGAAAGGTGGCTAACAAGAGTCCATTCTTAAGGAAGTGAAACAGGCAGATTAAGCTGAAGTAAGCCATATTAAACAGGAATTATACTAAAATTACTACTAATAATGACATTTTTGGTTGAAATCGTAAGTATGTATAGAGGAGTACAGCAGAGAGTAAAACAGTGGAGGCTCTGTCACAGTTTGTGTTGGGCAAAAGTTCGATTTCACTCAAGCAGTACCAGTGGAAAGTGTCGAACTGGCAACAGCTTCATTTGTCAGGATGAAAATATTCCCGAACACATTGAGAGTGCAGCAAAAGCATACCTGGATAGAAAAATAAATAGTGTAACACTGTCAGTCATGGACTGGCCTCCCCAGAGCCCCGACCTCAACATTATTGAAACAGTGTGGGATCATCTTGACAGAGAATAAAACTAAAGGCAGCCAACATTCAAAGCTTTGAATGTCCTTCAAGAAGCCTAGGGAACTATTCCTGAAGACTATTTCAAGAAATTACAAGTAAGCCTGCCAAAGAGGTTTCAGGCTGTGCTGAAGAATAAAGATGATCATACCAGGTACTGACTTTCAAGCTTGTTAGAATTGAAGAAACCCTCTTCTTGCCTTATATAATGTATTTCCAGGTATGTTTGCACATTTCAATAAAACACTGCACCCATTTCCCATGACAAAATACGACAAAATGATGGGTGGCTTCTGCACAGTACATTGCACATTTTACAACGCTTAATAACTTTTTTTTTTTTGCTGCAGCTTTCACTCGCTTTTTATAAGCTTCATTGTCTCCTGAATTGGAGACACACTTCAGTAAATATTGTCTACAAATTAGTCCATAGAAATGTGTAATATTCCATTTAAGCGAAACCTTTAACCAGAGTAAAACCTTAGCCCTGTCAGCTGTCAGTGTGGTAATGCTTACAGCAGCAGGGGAGTCTGGTTGAGTGCAGAAGAAACCACAGCTCCTCCTCATATCAGCGAGGGGAGACAGTCGCTGTGTGGATTCTGCATTTTCCCCCCCAACTCATACTCTGAGCAGACAGCTGATGTTTATCTGCTCTGCCCATCTGGGCCTTGTGACTAAACATCTGGTAAAGCTGCCACTGTGTATGTGGTGTTCCAGAGTGATGACAGCAAAGGCACTGCTGTCCACCTCTTCTAAAAAGATCTTGAGAGGTAGGCAGGACTTCATCTTCACATGTCAAGGCTTATTCATAGAGCCAGACTCAATTACCAGAGTATTGTCCAGCTCTCAAGGCATTTATCTGGTTGTTTTGTGGAGAGGTGCACTGTAATTATCTTGATTGTGGCTGCTTAGCGTGTAATCAAAATGATAATTGGATAGGCTGATTTGAAATAAGAAGTTCCCAGCCTGGAGCTTTTGTCCCTACTTTATGGGCTTGTACTGCGGTCTCATGGGAAAACAATTACAGTATAACAAAGAGAAATACAGTTGTTGAACTTTGGTCCACCAACGCTTAAAATCTTTTAAAAATAAAAGCATATATTTTTGAGTGAATCATTATTGACTATAACACGGGGGACTTTTTCCTTGTACATGGTGCTTTTGTTAAAAAATAGTGGTTATAAAGCAGGCATTACTCCATCATCATTATCCTGACCCCCCTTTTAAACTGTTCGTCAGGTTACTTTTCCAGCTATTTGTCTATTTTCAACTCTTTTCATACTTAGGCCCTTTCCCTCTTGCCTTCTGTTCGAGGCTTTCCCCCAGAATGGGATGTTTTGCAGTGACTGGTAGGCTTTCATCCATTATGAATGCTATGTTTTAGGAGGATGATCTGTGCAGAATGATATAAATATCTCCTTTTGGTTCCCAGCAGGACAGGAGAGGTAGAACAAGATAGGTCACTGTGCAGCGTTAGCGCTGTATCTTTATAATTTGATATGAAGTCTAAAGTTAAAGGGAGCAACACAAACATGTGTTGAGCACAAACAAGGCCGTCTATAATTCACGATGCATGGCAAATCTCTTGACCCCTCCACTTCTGAGACAGCTAGCCAAATAATTTTTTAGCAAAATTAGAAAAAAGTTTTTCAATAAGAAAACAGCTATTACTACACTATACTTCCATTTGCATTAAAATAACTTCAGATATCACCGATCCGACGTGATGGTTTGACAGCTGGTGCATTGTAGTGCTACTTCGTGATCCTAAGAGAATTTTTGCCCTTTGTGTCCTCTGTTACAGGCTGAAACACCGCAGGGGGCTGTATGTTAGCATACAAAACCAGCATGAAGGAAAGTCTGACAGATATGTGTGTGTGTGTGATGGTCAATTGAGAGAGAGGGACAACTGCAGGCTTCTCCCACTGTGTCCAGATCCATTGCTCTATTAGTCTGGCGCTGTGGAGGAAGCCAGTTGTCTTTGAAAGAATATACAAGGACACACACAGACACAAACATACACACATATATATATAAATAGAGTACTGAGTATGGCTGATACAAAGGATTGGAAAGGCTATGAGGGATAAGATGTGCAAAGAGTGAATGAGTTCGCAAGTCAAAGAATGTGGCTTTTGATTTTCAGAATCATGTGCTCTTAATTTGCTAGCGTGTTTCATAACCTTTGGTATAACGCTCTGGAGACGATCTACATGAAGAGAGCAGTGTGCCGTTATGAAGCCTATGGAACACTGCCAACCAGGAGCAAATCAGTTATGCTCAAGGCACATAGAAATAATTCATTGCAGTACTCTGAAAGCAGTTGAGGCATGGGTGCAACACAGAATAGATTTCCTGTGTAAAGTGCAGGGTTCTGGTATTATTTCTGCTTGAATCTAAGAAGCTACAAACTAGACTGGAGTTTTGGCTATCCAATGCAAGCATTATGTGCCCCTCTGAGTATGATGTCAATTAAAAAAGCGTGCGTGACATTGCAGCTTCTCTAACAAACATCAACTATAAAGTGTGCCTTTTCTAGGACGTTCCACAAAGAGAAAACCTTAACATTGACTGACACTAATAAAAGGCCAAACCCTGCATAAATGCATCTTTATTGAAACTGGATGACTAAGATTTCATTCCATCTTTCATTTCCTTTTATTTCCAAAAGTGGCTTTTCCTGCTCTTTTCTTCAGGGCCTCTCACACCTCTTCTCTCTCTTTGCAGGCACCCACTGTGGAGCCCACTGGCTGGCCTTGTAACTTTCTGCCTGTTTGACACACCAAGAGGAAAGCTAAATGCACCTGAGTGATTCTGGAGAACCAGAGAAGAGAGGCAAGCTTCCCACCTTTGTTCTTGCCTTATGAGAGCTGCTCTCTGTGGACTCCACCTCAGAACACTCTGTACTGTTTAGTTACTGCATGTATCCACAACTCTCAGGTGCAGGAAAAGTGAGTGAAACACAAAGAGGAAAGAAGAAAGGGTAAGAGATAAAGAGAGCACAGCTGCATAATTAGTATTACCGAATTTGTTGCAGAGCTAGAAACCATGAGAAGAGACTTCTGAAGACAACTGTGCTCTGAAAAATATTGCGGCTAAACCTTCAGGACATTTGTATGTGTGTGTGGGTATATGTGTGCACACCTCTTTCATTTTCAAAGGACTTGAATTTGTATTTGGATGCGGATTTAGCCTTTCATTATGACTCTGCAAAGAGGCTTTGAGAGAGCATGGATTGGCTGCCACAAAGGTGTCTGCTGCTGGGTGTTGCTGCTGGCTTGTTATGTCTTGATCTCCTTGGCTGCCAAACCGAAAATGCCGGGCCATACACACCTAAACTCAATACGCATTGATGGGGACATATCTCTAGGTGGGCTGTTTCCGGTGCACGCGAGAGGAAATGATGGCAAAGCTTGTGGAGAGCTGAAGAAGGAGAAAGGAATCCATAGGCTGGAGGCCATGTTATTTGCCCTGGATCGTATCAATAATGACAATGAGCTGCTGCCTAATATCACTCTGGGGGCACGCATCCTAGACACCTGCTCACGGGACACCCATGCTCTGGAACAGTCGCTGACATTTGTTCAGGCACTGATTGAGAAAGACTCAACTGATGTCAAATGTCTCAGCGGAGGGCCGCCCATCATCACTAAGCCCGAGAGAGTGGTGGGAGTAATTGGTGCATCTGCCAGCTCCGTGTCAATCATGGTAGCCAACATTTTGCGTCTCTTCAAGGTCAGTTTGCTCCTACTTCCTATTTTCTTCTTCTTTTTTTTTTTTTCAGGCTTTTTCCAATCATGTTTGAAAAGTGTGCTTTTTACAAAGAATACCTCAAAACATATCCTGTGAAGCATACTTAAAGTCGCTAGACTTTCAATGCAAAACAGTATAACCAATAAGCAACCGTATCAGCATCACCACACTTTAAATATAGTTAAAAAAAGTAAACACAACCTCTCCTAGGTCACATTCATCTTGCTTTCCTGTCTGTCTTTTCTTCACAAGTCTAAATGACATCAGTTTCAAACATTTTTCCTACTGTCCAGAAAACTAGGCGCTAATCATTATACCATAATTCTGCTCACTAATGACACTAATTTGCCAATGGTCCTCAGTCAGTCTTCTTCTAATTAATTCAGGGAAACCATGCATGGCACCGTAAGCTCCCTGCACTACTATTGGACATAAGAGTATAAAATGAGATTCTGCATTGTTTTGGGTTAACAGAAGTGAAATGTGCAAATGAGAACAAAACATAAACAATATTTGACAAAGTTCACATAATACCTGCTTAATGCTGTCAAGCCAAACTACAGGAGACATCCAAACTAATGAGCATAAGGATTGTGTTGAAACACATCGTCTTTGTTTTAGACTTGGTAGCAATGAAAAAAACAGTGGTTATGCTTTGAAACCCTTGGTCTATGAAGACAAGTGAGGATCTCTTATTAGTTATTCATGAATTCACTGACTAACAATTTGCAAGTCAATCTGTATGAATGTAACTGTCTGAGGACTGAACATATACTATATAGGGGGGTTACTGTTCCTCTTCGTTATCCTTCAAGCTTTTAGAGGCTATTGAGAAGGAGAGAACATAGTTAGAGCTTCCACTGTTGTTCAAATTATAGGTAATATATTAGGTAGCCTTTGTGATATTTACACAGGCTTTATCTGTTAAACGAAGATCAGGTCAGTAGCACCTGCTGTGACACTGATTTAACTTCTTTTAAATTTTGCCAGCCAGCCACTATGGCCAACGAACTTCTCAAAAGAAAGAGTAGAAAGCAGGGGCGGATCTAGAGAAATGTTCTTAGGGAGGCATCAGGGTGGTATGGAAATCAAATAGGGTGGCAAAATCAAAGCCTTTAAAAAAAAAAACATATGCAAGTGTTATATATGGTTAACATGATTCAAATGCAGTAAGTATACACATGTTTCTGTAACTTAATTATTTTCTTTAGCCCACATTTAAACATTTCAGTTACATAAAACATGTGAATTTTGATTTTATGTACTGTATAGTCTGTATAATAAATAAATATGTAGCCCAATAAATATAAAATCCAGAAAGGTACAGAACATGGGGTGGTTCATTTACAAACAGAGTTTTTCACTGTTTTTGTTAGAAAAAAAAAATCTAATTGTTGCTTAAATTTACACAAAATGTCAGAAATCTGCACTGTCACGAACAAAAACTTAAACCTAATTTTTCGGTCCAAATATAATTGGACATTTTTGACTACTTTTGATTTTAAATTTGTATTTCACTTTCAAATTGTTTTCTTTTTATTCCTTGCTTGGTATCATTCTTTTCAGCTCAACCGCACATGTCTGAATTTACAGTTATTTTTTTTTCATTGACATACTGGATTAACCCAACTGATCTGAAATCACACAAAAACATAAAATTCTAGTAGTAGTTATATTTTTACTGTAAAAAAACATTTTGTACAACAATTAAAAATACAACTAAAACAAAAATGAGAGAACAATCAGGTGTCACATTAAGATGGCCCACAAATTATTTCTGCCAATAAAAAAAAGAATTGTCTGCCACAAGACAGAGGAGAACACTGTTTACATTGCAATCTGCCTTTGTGACATTCATTAGTATCCTCACTGACACACCAAACAAAACAATGACTACACAACACACTAACTATACAGTCCATGCTAAACGTCACAAATCTCTCATGTCTCAAAACTGTCTGTCTCTCTCTCTCTTGCTGTGTCGTCACTCCCAAAACTTTCCTCTCTTCCTAAACAACCAAATCCCACGTGTTGTTGTTTTTTTTATTGGTGAAGATAATAAATTTTTCCACCAATAGGAAAGGAGTGGCGTTTTTTTTACTTTACGTGTTTTTGCGCTGTCCTTACAAAATGCTTTTTTCTTTTTTTTTTTAACCATGACCACATGCTTACTATATATATATATATATATATATAATAAAAATATATAT
>VURO01015213.1:9521-21296 GCA_015108175.1 Pelvicachromis taeniatus
TTACCCATGATGCCGCTGAGAGAAAGATCGCCGTCTCTCCAAGTCATTCCAATAACGTGCTGATGACCGTCAGAGGCTTCTGCTCCTGAAAGCCAAGAAGCGGCTCCGACCTTCAGCACCGCGGACAGCTCCGAGTCCAGACACCGGGCTGCCTGCCTGCCTGCTGGACAGCAGCTGCTGAAAACACCGTGAAGGTTACACCGGGTGGATCAACCGGCCACATCCGATCCGACCAACGAAGTCTTATTCCATTATTTCTTTCACACAAAGCGATAAAGGACTGCACATATACGCCTCAATGTAACATCCTGACTTGTGCCGTTACACTGGATCCATCCGTGCAAACAGTCCCGGACCGAATGTCAGCAGCGTCTCTCCGATGCAAAAAAATAAATAAAATGCATAAGAAAAACCCCAAAAAACAAAAGAAAAAAACCCAAACATGTGAGGAGAGACGTAACGCGTCAAATCACGCTGTGTGCGTTCATCTGGAACAGAGAGTCAGAGCTCTGCTGGACCTATAAGAGCTCTTTACATATGCGACGCGTCCCAGCTTTGATCCCACACTCCGGCAGACAACGCACAACAGCGACAGCCGCTGTTCCCCCCTCCCGCAGTTAGCGTTCACAGGAACACTAGAGTCTGCGCTGGAAATACATCCCGAGCCTCAGCAAAGAGACTGGAAAACAAACACGTCATCGTGCATTTGCCCTCATGTCACACTACCGCTGGACCAGGAGTCGCAAAATGTTGAACCCACGCGAGGGGAAAAAGCAAAAAACAAAACAAAACAGAAAACAAGTCAAACAGCGATCATATCACTTGAGGAACTGTTCCGGGTGATGAGGTGTCATCAATCTATACCAAGCTTCCAACCCTCATGTGAAACCTGCCCCCCATAACATGTGCAAGCAGCCTTTGTCTGTTACCAAGGAAAGCACTGCAGATAACACAGAAGAGTCCTTGTACAGCTAAATTTGAAAAGAAGAGAAAAAAGACTCTTTCTATCACAGAAATACATCGAATGTAAATGTATAATTAGCCATGTTATCAAGCTCTGCTGGTTCAGTCATAAATTGGTGACATCAGTATCACAGCATGGAGCTAAAAAAGATGCATTTGCTGTGCGTCAATTATGTCATCTTTCAAGCTGTTGCAACACATTTAACATCATGTGCATGTTTAGCACTTTTTTTTTTTAAGTTCATTTCTATGAAAATCAGAAAACAATTAGTATAACACCACCAAGGAGAATTTTTCCAATGGAAAAAGTCATTTAATTGGTGCCATTTAGAGTCAGAATTGTTTTTGATTCATAACAAAGATTAAAAGGAAATAGAATCCAGCAAAATAGTGTCGTCTTGCACTTCTATTTTATAGCAGGAATGTCGAGGGTCCAGGAAGCACATGTAACATCTTCAAGAGTTGCTTTAATCGCAAATGAGTTCCTCCCCGGAGACTGTTGATTCCTCAGGCCCTTTTTGAAGCCACATCAGAGGAAATTGGTGGGGGTGCTCTACCGCTACAAGCAGGGACTCTGAAGACTTCACAACACTGACACACAGTTTATCTATATCAAAGCCATTTCCAATTTTGAGAACAGAAAAAAAAGAAGAAAAAAAAGAAAGTTGGTCTGAACTTTTTTTTTGCTTGAAGTCGAGGCTAAGCTACCTGGCACGATCGTTGTGCAGTGATTGCTATCAACACACACTCTTATCACTGTTTTTGCATCTATTATTCAGCTTGTTGCGATAAGATAAAGTGATTAATGTGGCTACACTACAAGAGTCATAGAGTCAACTGAGCTTTTCAGGGTTAGTGAGCGGAGAACCTCCATCTTTCCGAGCCTAAACTTCTTTACCAGCTGTTTTAACTCTCGGTCCCTCTACACTATATCATATTCTAGCGTGTCATATCTCTTCTTGCTGTTCCCGGCATAGACACTTGTAAATATTCAATGGCGTTTCACAGAACAAGATCTCTCTCGCCACTGCTGTCACCATCTGCGAGAGAGGGAAAGAGTAGACGGATGGAAAAAGGGCAGATTTCACCACCCCCGCCGCCACCACCTCTTTCACTGACACACAAGCTTTCACATAAGACCGTCAAGGCACGCCGCAATGTGTCCCTTTGTTCGTGTGGGAGTAATCAAAGCTTCTGTCCATCAGTTCAATGTGTCAATAGTGATCAACTTGTGCCCTGAGTGGTCTTTTGTATTGGTTTGTTTTGTGGAGGTAGCACAAACCAAAATTATCAACTGAAAAATGTCTCTTTGCTTTTTCGCACTCATCACCTTTCTTATTTTTATGCTGACCCTCTAACTGACCCTGTCATCTGAACTTCTGCTTCCTGCCATAAATGCTTACTTTGCTCCCCTGCTGCAGACGAGCGTTGCAACACATTTCACATGCACAACTGCGAAAACAAATTTTAAAAATATGACAGCACTGCCAAGCACTGAGATGGTGAAAAGAAGACATATATTTTCACCTGTGCTTGGGATCAAGTGTTTATTTCGGTGTATATAGGCATACATTACTTTAGAATGTCCTTTCATTACAAAATGATTCAGGTGTATCACTCCCATACTCATGGTCTGTATGGAGAAATGACCTTGTACACCAGGACACTGGGGCATCACCAAGTAAATAGCTGGCACTGGATGAGAGGCGCATCACATGGTCTAGCTGCCACTGCCCTGACTGTCTATCGCCAGCCTGCTGCCACTGTTATTACTCAACACCATCTGTACAACATGGTAACCGATCTCTCAGCTATTATCTAGCAGTGAACAATGGAAGCCCTTACAACTGGGGTCTTGGCATTATAGGGAGCAGCTGGACAGATGTCACTCTGTGTTTCTGCTGAGCCTGTTGGTATGCAGTGTCCTCCACAGCCTGCAGTCTGTCACTTTAATAACTAAACACAGGAAGGTGAGCACTAAGGCAACTCTGGGAAATGCATGCTATACATACATACATGTACACCAATATGGCCTCCTCTTGTGCATTGACCTGCCAGGTGATGCTGTATGTCTTTAGTTCAGTACACACTTACAGATTATTCCCAAATGTCAATCTATAGTGTTGTGTGTTACATCATGTGTAAGATTACATACTGGCGATGAAGCAGGAACATTGAGGCTGGGCATGTGATTTTATGAGCAAAAAAATAATTCAAAAACAGTTACGAACATACAAAAGTTACTTGTTTTATTTAATTCAAATTATTTTAATCAAAATATTAAAATACAGGTCAGGTTTAATTTAAATGTCAATATTACATTTGAACTCCTGTATTAAATATTACACCTACATAAAGTCTAAGCCTTAGAAATAAAACGTTAAAGATGACACGCTATGCTTTTTCTAAAAACAATTGCCTTTATATAATGTGGGGTGACTGTGGCTCAGGAGGTAGAGCAGGTCATCAGTTAATTGTGAAGGTTGGTGGTTTGATCCCCTGCTGCCATGCATGCCAAAGGCAATGTGAGTTGGATGTGTGTCCAAATGGGTGAATGAGACATAAAGACACTTTTAATGCTCAAATTGAGTGGAAAAGTGCTATACAAGAACCAATGCATTAACTAATGTTACAATGGCACATGTTCACATTAAACATGGACAACATTAATTAATGTCACTGAATGTGTAAAGGAATCCCTACGAGCCTAAAATAGAGGTGGGCATATTGATTCAAATATCAATAGTATCAATACCAACGCTAGTATTGGTATCGGATCGATGCTACAAGATAATAGGATCCATGCTTTGTTTCTATCGTCTAAGTTAAGTATGTAGCCCACTGAATTGTGTTAAATAACTTTTTTTTTTAGCCTATAGCCCATTTAAACAACAGTAGCTGACAGTGCTTTAGTGCTTTGGAGACGCTCATAACGTATATCTTAGAATAACGGCTGGTCTCTTTTAAACACCGGTTTCTAATAAGCGCCGGGTTTGAAAACACATCACGCAAATAGACTCCGGTCTCCAATAGTAGCCGGGTGACCTTCGACCCGGAAGTCCCTCTGTGCTGTCTTATTCTTCTCCTTTTTAAATTTTATTGGCGGTTGGCAAACAACTGAATGGTGCATTACCGCCACCAACTGGTATGGAGTGTGACTGGAACGTTGCTAAAAAAAAACCCCAAAAAAACAACCTCCGCCCTATCATCGGCCCTCCCTGTCTCATCACTCGACCAGCTGTTTCCAAACAGCCGTCATCTACGACCAGCGACCTTTAAGCTGGATGCAGCGACCATCAAAGTGGGATTATTACACTGAACTGGAACTGTTGGCTAGCAAACCTGCTAACTTTTACTTCCTCTTGAGGAGAGTCGGCGGAGAGAAGTTTCGGGGAGCACCACTTGTGCACTGTGCTGCCACAGACAAGGAGATACTCGGGAGCAAAGGAGGAGCACAATTGGGAACTGCATTATTTGTGAACTGTTGGAATACGTTTTGGAGCACTGTAAGTAAACGCACTGACTTTTCACCTCAGTCTAAAAACCGCGCCTGGGTCCTCTTTCCCTCTCACTTCCGTGACAATTCCAAGAAGGGAATAAAAGCCGGTCTCCAATAACCGCCGGCCACTTTTAACCGCCGGGCCGGCCGGATAATTTTTTGAATAAACGCCCGGGCTACAATTGGAAGATATACGGTATTTATATTCCACTTCACCAAAAAACCCAGTTTGAAAATACATGAAAGATGTGTTTTCTGGTATGAACTAATCATGGAAAGTACAAATTACAGTGACTTAATGTTCATTAAAATGTGTTCAGAATCTACAAATTGATGATAATTCATTGCATAAAAAATCATGACATATTGCTCTCCCCTACATAAGATGCCTTTATAGGTTAAAAGTAGTAATGCTTGTTTAGACATCAGCAACTCAGAAGAATGTTGTTTAGAAATGGCTCTAGATCACTCTTATTCTTGGATCACTATGGCGAAATCCAAGAATAAAAATATGACATTTTAAAATGATCATATTTGGTCTGATTAATGAAAATTAAGCCTCTTTTGTCTTTCAAGACTCTACATTCTTTGTATTGTTCTACTGTACCTCTTCAAAACATCTCTCTCTCTCTCTCTGTATGTATGTATTTCATATTAGTTAACATTTCTTACAACATTGATATGACTCACGGACGAAACTAATCAGCACCTCTCATGCTCGCTTCCCATCTGTCTTGGCTGCTGTATGTGTATTTATGCATATCTCAGCATTTCATGAACCATGCTTATGTTCAGACGGTCCCAAGAAACGCAAAAAAAAAAAAAAGAATTTGCTAACCACTTTGTCCTCCTGTTGCAATTCCATGAGAGCAGGAATGCAGCAGAAAGAAATAAAGAGGGAAGACAGATTAGAGGAGAGGGGGGCAGGAAGAGAAAGAGAGACTGTGAGTGGCGTTAGTAGGTCCTCGTAGCACTGTCACATACTCCAACAGCACATTTTTGGATGGCATAAAATAAAAACACACATTTAAAAGACCTAAAAGCTTTAGCATATTCTTGTACAGTGGTTAGTTGGGCATCAGTGCCACATTATACAAGAGCAGTCATCGAGTTCCTCTATGAGATAAGAAAAAGGAGGGACAGCTCCCTCGAGTGGTCAAATGGAAGAACTGTACGTCAACGTGAAAACATCTATAGCTGTATAGCTGTGAATAAACACATCTGAAAAAGAAGAATGAGAAACAAAGGCATGCAGAGAAACATCTCACTGGAGTACACGCTGGCAATCTGAAAAACATTCGTTGCCATTAGAGACACTGCTGGCTCAATGGCCATGACTATGATTTTACAACAAAGTTTCATAACCTCGTATTTGAAATACAAACATGAAAAACAAAACAAACCCCCTCCCCCCGCAAAATTGCCTGTGTGTGGCATCAGCACATGTGTGAGTTGTGTGTCCTTATAAACAGGGAATACCAGGCACAATGTTACCTTATTTGACCGCAGAGACACTCGTCCTCCGCACCGAGCACAGAATTTCGTTTGGCAATATGAACAGAGGTGGCCACAGCCATCGGCAAACTTGGTTTTGTGGCAGATCCCACAGGTCGGGGCTTCACTCTTCTGGTCCTGAACCTGCTTTGCCTCATCACCCATCTTCTTAACCTGGTCCTTATATGACTCAAACTGCTGGTGCAATTTTCTGCAAGCAAATGGGAAGGGCAGAGGTTAGGGGGGAAAGAGATATGGATTGGTAACCCATTAAAAAAAATGAACATCAGTGTATCGTTGATTTTTCACTGATACAGCCATTTTTTTTTTTACTCCAGAAGTACTATGTCTAATTCTGGATGAGTGGGGAAAAAACACTATACACTACAAACTATCATTATGAACTAGATCAATCTGAATGATCAATCTTGACACAGAGTATACATAACATCGGCAAGAACTATTGCACTGTTAGAGTGTCCAATGCACACTTGTGGCAGTTTGGGAGACTCGTTTCACACTGGAATTATCCCAGCTGGGTTACTCATGGCTTCAGTCCTTTTCTCCAAATCACACTTCCACAAAAAGCTTCTGCTGTCAGCTGACTAAGTGATATAACCTCAGACGTATGCAGTGTATTAGATTTTGAAAGGAAAAGCAGACGCCATGACCTCAGTAGCTTCAAAGCCGAGCTCCTCCTTTGATACCGCGCTTCGCCTAAAACACGGTGGGGGTGGGTATCAAATTTGCCTTTGCAACTTTAAGAACATCACTTAATTCCACTTTCTCAGGTTCCATTGCGTTTAATGAATCATTTGCACCTGTGTTTCTATATCAGGACAGTTGTAAGGTGAGACCGAGCACACCTCAGAGTCACACTGTTAGATAATCATCTTCCAGATACACACAGTTATTACTGCTCCGGTGTATTATGTACAGGTAATCATTTGTCATTGCTACTGCCTCTATTGTGTTACTCCTTGTGTCCTATAGATGGCCTCCTACTGGTACATTACACCTGATCTTATACAGTGGCCGCTTAACTCCTAACAAGTCCTGAGAGGCTCCTAAAAAAGCATGGGCTTTTCACATGCATTTTGTATGACACATGTCAATTGAGCGTCTCCTTGGAAACTAAACACTGGGCTGACTTCATAATATGGCGATTAGAATTGGTTTCGGCCCACATATCCCCTGCAACATTCATTAGCGCTTGTGAATTATTGAGCAGAGCTATCCTTTTACCACATACAGCTCTGCATTTGAGATAAACATGTTTCCTTTGCTCACTAGACCTTTAGAGCCCAAACGTAACGTCCACACACACCACTTCAAGTCTGTGTGTTGGTGTGTGGTAATGTGCACAAGTAAATGTGCCATCTGAACATTAGATAGAGTGCCACAGGCATGCCCCACGTTGTACCCACTGAGGGATTAAAGGGCTAATTGTGTCAGAGCCTTTTGTGTTTACCAGCAGAGATTAGTGTGTACCCTTGTTTAACAGATCCCAACAAATCTCATTTACTGACAGAGGGGCTGATAACAGATTGATCAATAATATGATACAAGAGGTAAAGACACGGTCTCCCAGGATGAAGGAAATAAGACTACAAACAATCATGTTTTTTCTCACTTATGTCAAGCATTTAGAGAAATATGTGCTCGATCCTGAACCACTACGTGGCCTAGACAAGTTCACTTACATGAATTGTTCATCAGACCACTTCTAACACTCACTCAAACCTTTTTTGAGGCGACAAAAAAGAGTTGCTGATTCCAATCTGTGCACTAAGACACATACACATAGCAAGAATAACCGGTTTAAGCAGGGTAAAGCATATACTGCATACAAAGCCAAGATCATAAGTATTTAAAAGTAATGCAACTTTCATAACTTTGCCTCTGTACACCAGCATCAAAAACACCATTATCTGTTATTGACTTAGAGTCAGCCTGTTTCATTGCCAGGTGTGGAATCGTATTCAGGACAGACTTAGGAGAGTAAAGTTCAGGAGTGAGTTCTAAGTGTTGCTGTTCAGGGGAGCTCTCAGTATGTGGTCCAAAGATATGGCAATTCAACTGAACAAGGTCACTGTACGGTGTAAAAAACAAACAGCCAGGTCAGGTGAACATTCTGGTACGTTCCTTATGAACAAGGAATGAACTGGGGAGACTCAGCAACATCAAAAAACCCAGGAGATAATGGGATGCATCTTAATTTTTACTGTTTAAAATCACAGAATTCTTTTTCCAATGAAGAGAAAGCCCTTCACAACATCTAGCTAAGTTAAGGACACTTAAAATTTATGGGAAAGCCAAACACAAAACCTGCTGTGAGTCCAACTGAGCATGTGTTGTATTTGCTCAACTAAACTAAACAAAACTAAAGTCAAACTAGCAGTAACTGATGGTTACAGGCTTCAGAGCCCATAACTGTAAATGACTTGCATCCAAGTATTAAAGATATTTTAGATTACCTACATAGTAGTAATTATATTTGTCAAATAACTTTGAACCTTTAATGGAATCACTATATATAGATTTGACTGTCACTAACAACTTGTAAGTGCTATATTTTATGATTCCTTAAATCAAAGCTGAAAGTCAACACTTCAATTAGAAGTTGATAACTTTAGTTAAAATCAAAGACGGTGGAGTTTACTGTCAGTGTCCAAATGCATCTAGATATATAAATGAAATAGCCCCAAAGTAAAGAGACAACTATCCCAGACTAATTAAACGCAGGAATTAAGTTACATTTATTCTTTAAAAAAGAATAAATGTAACTTTTATTCTTTAAAAAAGAATAAATGTACAGTCAGAGCAGAATCTCGTGGCAGCAAACAGCTGGTACACAGTACCCATTACAGAGGGTTTGCTTGCTCAGTCAGACTCGGTCAAATATAGGTGATGCTGCTGACGAGTAATCATACGCTGCTCATTGTCCCATCCCAAGCTAGCGTATCGGAGCTCTCTTACCTCTGTGCCACACCAGAGCAGCTATAAGCGGCCCGTAACACGAGCCTCTCGCTTGGACGTATGACAAAGTCTACATATCAACACCAAGCCTGAGCTACAAGCTCTCTACAAGCCTTGGGATTCCTCCTTTGTCACGCACCACTGGAGCTGAATTCTAACTCCCTGGTGACTTTATTATGCCATGCTGACCCTAAAACGTTAGCAGTGAGTCTATTAAATGATTTATATTATTGACTGATTTTGCATCTGTTTGAGTTCTACAAGTTGAAGCAACTTACTGGGTGCAAATCAGATTGTCCAAATATTACAATTCTGTCTTAAGTTTGACTTTAAACTCTAGTTTAATTGATTTATTTGCAGAAGAAGAATTGAGCTGACAAGCCTGCAGTGTCAGATTTTCACAAACTTGTTACAGCTAAATAATCTAGACAGCAGGCGCAGTACGTGCAATGTTCATTTCTCCCTCTGCTTCAGTTTGGTTTATATTCATTTCAATAGCATGCTTGATACTCTGGTATGCAAGCTAATTGCTAACTTTGTCTGACTTTCATTTGACAATTTATTATGAGCCACTTATTGTGTTTATCGCATCGTTGTGTGGTTGCTGCTTCTGACAGTGAGTCTTGTGGTTAAAAAAAAGCCCATGGTTAAAACATCTCCCTGGTCAAAACATGTCGCTGTACAACAAAAATGAAACCATAGAGGGACCATGTTGATGCTGTATCCAACAAGAACAGAACATATATGTCTAACTTCTGTCTGATCTGTTGAATGGTAAATTTAAGGCATCAAACTGTTGGAACTAACAAGAACACTCTGGCCCACTGCCACGATTATCAACCCAAACATGTGAGACTGCTTGTGTGATGAGCCCAAAACCCTGAGCTCAAAGCTCATCACTTTGAGTCTTCACAAAGGTATTTTTTCCTTCTCATTCCCTCATGTTTTTTCTAATTAATAAAGAGATACCAGGAATGGTAGAAAACTGGTTTGCTGCTCTATATTCTATTCCTCATAAAAACAAATCGACGCCTGAAACAATTACACTGACTTTAAGCTAGCTAGAAATGCTTATCTGTGTGGTTGTTAATGAAAGATCCAATTTTAACAGGAATTTAATAAGTGGAGGGTTTAGGTGGGGAAAACATGTAAAAATTGTTATACAAATAACCTTAAAGTAGACAATCATTTATACAGGATTGGGTATTAAAGTCCCGATCAAAGATTAAGAATACACCAACATACATTATATGACTAAATCCACTCTCTGTGTTCCTGATCAGTGACCTGTTACAGCACATAATTATGTCAATTATTAACTTCCTAAGACCTGAACTCGTTCATGGCATGCATATTTATTTTCTCTTTGCTATTTGGGCTGATTGGGACCTGATGAACGTAAAAACAAAGAATTACAAGATTTTTTTTTTTTACCTGATTTTTATTTCTGAGAGAAATGAGATCCACATATAATCACATTCTTTTTAAATTTTGATTGAACAGTGGCAGCATAATGTCCTCGTAAGATGATATCAGGCCCTTGTAGAGCAAAATGTTGTATTTTGGTTTAAACAACCCAAAATGTGACCTCCACATATGTGGACGCAGGTAATGGGGGTTAAAGTTAGATTCATTGTGGCACAACACTTCCACACCACCTCTCTCCTATGTGCTTAAACCAGCACGCAAAAAGGGCCAAACAAGCTGTGAATCCATGCGTAGTTCACCCGCCACAATATGTCAGTTTCTGCTGGGAGAAGATCGAAAAGGGGTCTGTACTTTTACTTACGCATTTTGCTCTGGCTCCTTGTCATTTGGGGACTTTTGCTGGGGCTGAAGAACGTTATTTACCAGCTCAGTGATCCCACTAAAGGGAAACCACCTGTTCAAATAAGCAAAGTGTGACTGGAACATCGCAATGAGTCATCATGTGAGAAAACAATCTGTTCAGAAAAGGGGCTTTTAAGAAGCAGGTTGGTTCTTAAGTAGTGGGAAAATAGCAGGGACATTCACTATAACCAGAGCAGAGAGAGGAGGAGGAGGCCGGGACATGGGCAGAGCAGCGATTAGTGGAACACTGACAACCAGACACAGTGTCAGAAATACAGAGAGAAAGAAAGAGAAGGAAAGATGATTCAGACAGACCTACATTCGAGGGAAGGACAGAAAAGCAGGAAAGCTCTACAGCCAATGGAAATGAGAGCTGCATTAAATGTCACTTATAGCAGCTTTTTGGTGCAGTGGAGGTCAGGTTGTCAGACTGGTTAGCCCTGCAAGTAGATCTAATCACAATGCAGCTATAGTACAGTATAGCAGGACAGGCGGATCTACTCCACACTAGCAGTTGAACTACTAGACTACCCAGCCAACCAGAGTGCAGATGATACACTGAATGAAAATGAACAGCCAGTTAAATATCAGGAACAAGGGAAAGATTCTGGGGACCTAGCTGTAAAAATGCTGGAAGAAAGGAGAAGCCGATGTCATTGATGTCATGGAAGTCAGCTGTTTAGTGCACAGCACAAAATTCAACAACCTGATTCACTCATTGAGAAATGATTCATTAAAACAGGCCACTCTTTTCCAAGACATTAATGACATTAATTTTTTTTTTTCATTAAACTCCCAGACGAAGAGGAGAAAGCCACATGAAGCACAAAGCATTGACTGACAGGAAGAAGTGTCAAAGCCTAGAGCACTCTGGGTAATGCAGTTTACTTACTGTGCCGGCTGAGGCTTTGGTTCTTCTTTGATCCTAAAACATAAAAAAAAAAAAAAAAAAGGAGAGAAACAAAAGAAAAAAAAAAAAAGAAGGGGGGGGGAAAAAAAAAAAAAAAGGA
>VURO01015213.1:21316-48187 GCA_015108175.1 Pelvicachromis taeniatus
GGAAGCTTTTTTTTTTTTTTTATCCCAAAAAAAAAAAAAAAAAAAAAAAGTGTGCGCAGCTCAGTGCATATCAAACAGAAAGAGATGAGGAAAACGATAAAAGATGGAAAAAAATTGAAACAATGATGATGTCATTAAAGATGGGTGTGACATAAATAATTATCCAGCTCTAACAAGAACAAGATTTAAAAATGTATTATAGATGATTTGATGAAGACAACAATTTAGCAGTGAAAATGGTAGGAAGGTAAAATCACAGGAAGAGAGTATTTTTAAGATGGCGTAATGTAAATAAGTAATGCAGATAACACTTAAATTAAAAATGACCGCTTCATGTGAGTGACACCCTCTTCCATACTGAATCTTCTTGCTTGGACAAACATTGAATTTGATAAAGCTGTGACTATCTGAAACCCAAATCCACCTGCCTATTGCAGGTTTTACCAAGGATACGACAAAGCGTTTCACTAAGGCAGATCAACAGCATCAGCTCATCATTTTCCAGAAACACTGGAAGCCATCAACAAACGCAAGCTAAGAGTAACCACCAGGGAGAGCATTCCAGCTGTGTGACACTTAAGCGCTACCTTAAATTACTCGCCGACCAGCACTGTGAGGCAAGGTTGGGAGTAGCAACTAATAGCTTCACCAAATCATTGGTGCAGTTGAACCTAAACACAGTGAAAGTTCATGGGGTGTATTTTGTGGTCTGAAAATGTAATCTATAAGATTCAATTGGGGAAAAATAACTCATATGATGTCACAGTATGAGCGCTGATATTATTAGGGCATGACCAATATTACTGGTATTTGCTGATATACTGGTATCTGCAATGGCCAATAAATTGAAAATAGTAAAAACAAGACAAGAGAAACACTGTTATGTGTGTTGATGTTGCACTCTGCAGCTCCCCTGATGGTTTTTAAAGTATTATCTTAAAAAGGATTCATAATGATAAAACAAAAAGGAACATTGTTACGTGTGTCTGTGAGTCCCGAAAAATTAGCTAGTATGTCAGATTTTTAAATCGTCCAATATTGCTATTGGTATCGTTCTTACAAATTGTACTGTCCACATATTGAAATAAATCCTTATTTCCCAACTTTGGGATAAATAACATATAGCTTAGCAACAGTGAGTTTCTTCCAGAAAGTTCTTTGCTGGAACTACAATATACCAAAGACATGGTCTCAGTGCAAGTTTACAGCGTGTTCTCTGGATTTTCCAGAGTAATTGCAGATTTAACTGCTGTGAGCACCCACCAACAAAATTCAATTTACCTTACACTGATGTAGTGGAAGAAATCCTCTTATAACTAAGAAAATGAAACCAAACCATTGCAGGATGCCACGGGAGGGATTTGATTTGTTTTTGGTGTATTCAGCCTTGAAAATAAATTATAAAATGAAGCAGCTTATAATACATGTTTGTGTGGAGCTTTGAAGAAGTCAGCTAGGGGAGAAACTGCTGCCATGTCAGCTGATAATTCTAATGAGGTATTCATCGGGCCCACAGCTTGCGTTCGTAGAACTGACGCACAGAAATGATCCTTTAAATAACTTACTGTCAGAACAACTGTACATAAAGCACAGTATATACACTCGGTTTGTTGGTTAGGCCTGTTTAGCTGAAGCAACTGTCTAACAAGTCCGTCACGTTGTAGAAACTCACAGCATTTAAATATGTAGACAGGACGAACTGCTGAAGTTCAAACTGAAGGAAATTGAATTAAGTGACTTGGAACTGGCATTGCTGTTGGTGGCAGATGGGAAGTAGTTCAGAACTTGATGAAATGTTGGGAAGCAGAAGCTTTTCTAGGATTTACAAAGAATCAAATACAGCATTGGACATTTCTTGGATAAAAATGATGTAAGAGAAGAGTGATCAGCGTGGTTCAAACACAGATAGAAAGGCAGCTCTAACTTCACCGAATATTACAACCAAGGCATGAACAACAGCATCTGGAAAACTTTGGGTATATCAAAAAGTATTGTAAAAACACTGAATCATTTTGAAATTTGATTTGCTCTGTCTGTTATATATTCAATAATATATTCAGTAGCAGTACGTAATACATAATGCTTTTGCAGGTGGTTAAAGTTTAACCAGAGCGTGTTGTAAATAAGGGTGGGCATGCGTAGTTTCTTGAACATGACAATAAGCTCACTGCGTAGCACAATGGTCTCCACAATAACCATCTGAATCCAACATAGCATCTTTTGGAAGTGGTGCAAGTGGAGATCATGTAATGAAGGTGCTGCCCAAAAATCTGCCAGTATCAATATCATGCCAATCTATTCTGAAGGGGTGGAACTCAATACTAGCATTCATCGGGGCATTCATTTTCTTATCCAGCAGGGTCATGGGGGGAGGCTGGAGCCTGTCCCAGCTGTCATGGGGAGAGAGGTGGGGTATGACCTGGACACATTGCTAGTTTACTATAAGACCAGTCACAGAGAGCCAATTTAGAATTGCCCATTAACCTCACGAGCATGTCAGTCTGTATGTTTAAACAGTGCAGATTCAATATCAATTTACTGCAGCATTTGTGGACATTAACGCTGTATTTCTGATTCCATCACTTGTATTTCCATTACTGAAATCAAAGCAAGGAGCCAGAACTTTTTTTTTTGTCCGGGAGCATATAACATACACCCTACCCTTCCAATGAGCACAAATGTAGCACCCCATTAACACGCATTGTCTTCAAATGACACACATCTCATATAGTGAAATCTCTGGAAGTTTAAAATATGTGCACCCAGGACAAAACACCAAATGTAAACAGACACACACACACAGCACACAGCATGCACCGTGTGACCGTCTTGTGTCTGTACACCATCTATCAGTGGAGCTGCAAGCTCAGCTGCTGTCGCCTGGTTTAGGAGCAAATGTCACTTAAAGCCAAACACAGACATACTGCAGCTGAGAATCCACACGCCAGACCTCCACACACCTGATCGCCGCTTATTCTAGTGAGCTGCTGGCTTTATATAGCCGTGTGAAATGGAATGTGTTAATTGGATTTTGTCTGATTCTGACCATCACAGCAACAGTAGCTAATCTGTTATGTGTGAATGGTCCGTTTCATACACGTAGTGCTGCAAATAATGATTATTTTCATTACTGGGTCATCTTTTTTTTTTTATTTATTAATTGTTAATAAAATGACCAGGACCCAAGGTAATATGCCCATATAACTGTTTTTGTCCTAATCCCAAAAACATTTAGATTACACGCTTCCAGTTTTTGCCCCGTTATCCAGTTTAGGGTTGCTGTAGGGCTGGAACCTGTCATCCCAGCTGTCATAGGGCAAGAGGCAAGGTGCACAGGTACTAGTCACCAGTCCATCGCAGGGCTAGCGCATAGACATGAGCATTCATGCTCTCACCTATAGCCAACTTAGAATCACCACTTAACTTGACATGCATGTCTCTGAACAGTGACAAGAAGCCAAAATACCTGGGGAGAACATGCAAGCCCCCCACAGATGCTGGCTAGTGGATTCAAACTCAGGACCTTCTTGCTTTCAGGCAATGCTGCCCTCCTTCAAGGGCAGCATTGCCTTGTGTTAAACGACCTCTGAAACAGTCCCAACTAAAAACTGTGGAGGTACCCCTTACTTTACCCCTTTACCCCATTACTGGTAGCTCATAGAAGCCTAGTAATGACACATTAAACCTGTTAAGCTATATTTAACAATACCCCATCATTTTAACATCCAATACTTCAGATTGCATACAAACTCAAACTGCCAAAAAGATGCTAAGGCTTAAGCAGAATCACACGGAGCATCAGCACTGAAGCCTCACAACAGTCTTGTTTGGTGAGAGGTAGAGCCCAGCAAAAGTGAGAGATCTGTCCATCTGATCTGTGTCGGACAGGTGAGAGAACACACGAGAAAAGATATAGTCCTGTGTACCCATCAGTCTCGCTGCTCTGTTTTCCGATGAGCCAGTCCATATTTATCCTCTTGCTGTGTTCTCCCGATGACCTGCAGCGCCGTTCCTTATTGATCCCATCAGCCACGTCTCTGTGGTCGCATTACAAGCCTCATATTTATCTGATCGAGCCTGCTGCCTGCCTGCCTGGACAGCTGCCGGGTGCTGTGCGTGTGAGAGAGAGAGATAGCAAGGAGAGAGAGAGCGCATCCGACTATGCCTTTATACTAACATGTGTGCATGTATGTGTGAGTGAGTCAGTGAGTGCTCTGTGTATTATTTGACATGGGGCAGTGAAATGAGTGAGTGTAAAATGTCACAAGTGACGTATTCGGGATCCTGGCTGCCACGAAGGCCTCCAGGCCAGATGCAGTCTCCTGTTTTCTGTCTGTTTAACCTGCTCTCTACAATCACATGAGACCATCACAAAACATAACAGACAGATGAAAGACACAAATGGTACAGAGTTTAGAACACGTTTGTGCGGGAGTTTTAAAAAGTCACATGATGCTTTTATCTTTAGTCTTATTTGCTCCTGGATTTCAGTTTCCGCTTTTTCTTGGTGGCTTTGAGTCACAATGACTGATGCTGCACTGCTCTCTAGTGGACAGATGTGCTGTATTAGCCTCTATGAGATAAATTCCTGGGGTTTCATTAGAGTACAATCATCTTATTTTCATACCATTTGGACGTAACTGCTGTACAATAAAACAGCAACACATACAACTTGCTGCCATCCAGAGAGGTGCTGGATCCCTGTCTAGTCAGAAATGACTGAATGTGTATCCCGATTGGGGCATGGGGCAGTGCCCAACCCAGATCGTTAATCTTAAATTGCCAAAAGCACTGACAGCAAGTTTGGATGTGACCAATGATGAACTCTGCTTCTACTCCATTATATTTCAGATACAAACATTCCACTTGGTAATTCATGCTGTTTATTTTAAACATTTAATTACTTGTTTTTTTTGGCATATTTTACCATTCTGTATTATTAAATAAAAAGCTACCTGAAAAGGACCGTTCTGTCTTTCATTTTAAATATGTTTAGATGCTAAAACCTTTACTTTTATTTACATCTAAATGCTTGTTTCAGAAAACACCTAAAACTTTTCAGGCTCTGCAGTGTCACTTTTCATCTATATGAAGGCACAGAGCTGCACAGCGCAGACACTGTCCTCTGTGCCACAACACTTTCAAAGATCCTGTAAACACCCTTCAATAAAAGCCAGACAATCAGCTGATGGAGTTAGCTCTGAAACAATTACAGCCTGACCAGTGCAATACCAATATTTTTGTGTTTATTTCGTGCTTCCAATAGTGTAGTGGTTAACAGATTTACTTGGCAAGCAAAAGGCTGCCTATTTAATTCCAGCTGGAACACAAATTATGTTGGGGAGGGCATCCGTGTGTCAAGGGAGCAGCTGAAAGTAGCTTTAGTCACATTTGGTGACTGGTAAGATATATATCATGGATAGATCCACAAAGAGCTAATAAATCTGTCAGGCTCTAGAAATATTATTATTATTATTATTCCATCCATCCATCCATCCATCCATCCATCCATCCATCCATCCATCCATCCATCCATTATTATTTTGTCTTTTAGCTTCTTTTTATTTATTGTATCATCACAAACTAAAGTTATGTATTGGCTCTGTGAGACCATTCAAAAATATTACCAAAGATGATAATAACTGTATTGAATTGTATAAGTAAACTTGAAAGAAGTTTTCATTTCACTGTGTGAAATTTTGCTCATTCTTTACTGTCGGCTTAGTGTATAAGTAGCTGATAAGTTTGAACTTGTTGCTGTGAATTACTTTTATGTTTTGTTTTTGTTGTGTGTTTTAAACAAAAGACCTATACAGGAAATGATGTACACACTTTTAACACCAGCCACAGCAAAAAGGATGCAAATTGGCCCCCTACAAGAAGAATACTGTGGTAGAAAAAATGGGCTGCATCAGCTTCATTCTCAATCTGACTCATATGGAGGTGAGCTTCTTGGGAGATCTGGGCTGATGCATCTCTGATATACCAGAAAGAGGAGAGGAGAGTCTACCATGCATAAATAGACTTCCACTTAAACAGTGCAATCTTCAAACTGCTGCTCCTGAGTCAGAGCCATGTCAAGACAAAATCACTGATACGACAGCTGTGCAACAAGCCCTGAATCAGCGCTAGACAATGCAGTAACAATTTGCACCATAGCAGGTTCACCAATAGCCAATTAGCATGAAACAAAGAAACAGAAACCAGGAAACAACCAGGAAACAATCTAGCTTTCTATTTCAACACAACCCAGTCTAAGTTCCCATGAGAAAGTGTGTTTGAAAAACAAGGAAACAAGACCAGTAGAAGCATAGTGTACATTTAACTAATTCTAAATAAGCTGCAGTTCACAGCACATGTCGTGCAGTTTAAGATAACTCTCAGTTGACTTTCTTTGAGTAGAAACTCAGTTACATATTGACAGAACAGCAGCAGACCATCAGGAATACGATCAGGTGTACTGGGCAGTGTCCTCCTCAGGGACAGCCTGACAGGACCGGGATTACCACGAGCAGAAGAAAACAACCCTCCTCATCACTAAATATCTCTTGCAGATCATGACGAAAGCATCTCTACTGTGGGTTTACATCCAAATGCATCAACGTGTTCACTTGATTGGGATTCTTTGCGCTTTGCGAACTGACTGACAGCGTGTCTGATCAGATACTCTACAATGAAATATTACAGATATCCCCTTAAATGGTTTGAGAACAGTATATTGGCATCCCGCTGTGGGTGACAGTTTTTAAGCTGAGGGTGATGTAAGGCCTTGGCTACAACACTGGTGCAGAAAATCTATGATGGAGGATCTCATGGCTAAGCAATGACCCTACAGGCCCTCTGAGTCCACTACAGACTGAGCGATAATTGGACCATAAGGGAGTAATCTGGCTCTGTGAGTAAATACCAACTACATACATCATTAACACATCCCAGTCAGTCAGTACTGCCAGGAGATGAGGTTAATGTCTGTCGGAAATCACTCAGAGGCAAGTGACCGTTAGGGAAAACTTTCATCGTAGACTGTGGCTCGGCAGAATTTAACTCTGGGCTCATTTACTCTATGATACAAGTTGCCACGTGGTATGTGCCAACAGTTCTGTTTCTATTTAATAATAATCCCTTAAACTTGCCTGCAATCAAGACACAGTAAAGAGTTCATGTGGGGATCAATAGATGGATTACATTTGTCGAAGTGCTCAGAGTGCTCTAATCTCTGATTAGTCTGATGATCATTGAGCTTTTTTAGACTTTATTAATAACTCTTAAAAAAAAAGGGATAGGAATTCATAAACAATATGGCTATCCTTACTACACAAGAAACCCTGAAAAACTGGTGCTTATTCCTTCTGTATTAATATTTAGATTTTGGGGTTATGTGTAATTTGTTGACATGTAAGCAATGCGCAACAAACGTACATGTGCCCACTTTTAAAAGAAAATCATTGCAACTATAAAGTTATCAGTCCAACTGAATTCTGTTTTATTCCAAGCTACAGTGGCCGCTGTAGGAGAGATTACTCTGGCCAACTGTTTATCTGAAGTGAGTGTAGGCTGACAGTCCACTGTTTACCTCAGCTGTCAATATTTGTGGTGTCCATGTCTACTCAGTTGATGAGTCAGTGAATCTCACGTCTGTCTGATGTCAACAATGCTGAGGTGAGTTGTTGAGGATAGCCTGAATCTTTCTATCAGTAAGCTTCTGTTTTTGCCTCTCTTAGCCTCTACCAGCTGTTTTTAACTATAACTGTCACAAGCTGCTGCTATCTGGTGTTAGTGAAACATCTTTAAAGTGAATCTAACATTGTTGGACACAGACACTTAGAGAGTAAACTCTTACACAATGTGAGAATATAATCAAACTATTTATCAGAGGGAAAGCTTGACTTTAAGGTCACTTTAGGCCTAACATTAGCTAGTATAATATTAGCTTATAACCAGCTGTTGTTGTGTTTAGCCGATCAGCTGTCCGAAGATGGGAGGGTCACATATCTAATCTGCTGACAACAAGTAATTGTGATAATACTGAGAATAAATAAGCATGTTTATGCACGTTATAGAGCCCTGACTTCAGTTCAGAAGATGAGGCTTGAGGTGAAAATGAAGAGGACGAGGTGGACGTAAGAGAAGAGTGTGCATTGGTGGAGGAGGCAGATGATGATGAGGAGGAGAAAGACATATTAAGATAGACTAAATTATAAGGTGGACTACTTATATGGCCAGTCTCTAGCCACATGCATAAAATGTAATTAGGTGAAACGGCGACGTCCATCTCCACTACTGTATTCAACATGGCGGAGCAACATACCTGGCATCGCTCCTTTGAACTCTTGCACTAATTCTACGTTTATGAGAATTCAGCCATTTGCTGAAAGATATAATTACTCAATAATCAGTGTATATTTATGACTATAACATTATTTTCTATGTTAAAAAAAACCCTTAAAACAATTACTTACTGTAACTTTAAGACTGTGTTACTGTACTTCAGTCAGTTACATGAGGAAAATCAACATCCAGTGTACTGCACTGTGCATGCAATGAAATCCTTTCTAACCCCTGTGCTGTACATTTCCAAATCTCCAACAAAGAGAGAGAGAGGAGGCTAAAAATAGCTGCTCATTTAAAGATATGTGATTAGATCTTGATACACCTTTTTTTCATTCTACCTCTCCAGTAAATGCCAGGAGAAGGGCTACTTAACACTTTCTCTCCATCTCGTAGAGGATTAGGGGCAGGGGATGAAGTACTGATAACTTCCTCTGGCACGGGGCACTGGCAAGGCGCGATAGGCAGGACAGGAGGAACGGCGAGAGGGCAAACGCCTCGGTGTGGAAGGGGTTGGCCAGCTACCACAGCTGGGCCTTAGAAAGCAAAGATAGGACTGAATCCACGGGGCACACTCATCAGAATAGGCAATTTAACAGTGCGCAAGCCAGACCTCCTGACCAAGAACTAATATTCAGATTGTCAAACAGGAGTTGGCAACAGCGGGGGTTTTTTCTGAGCAACGGGGAAGTGGCTAATCTGCTGCCAAATATAACTAAAATCCATCTGTTTCCTTAGATTACCTGCCAGGATTCAATTGAGCTGCTCCATATCTCTCTTCCTGAGAGATTTCCAAGTGGCAAAGAGTCAGCTAATCACCCAGCAGCCCACACATTCACAAGTATATTTCTATGCAAAAGCTTACAGGAAGCATATGTACAATATCCATATGTCATTTTAATACAGCAACTTTACCATACAGCGAAGCATGTGTAAACAGTACGAGAAGCATTTAGTCAGAGGCAGTGAGGCACCGTGTTTGTGTTTTTGCACACAGTATATGAGTGTATTTGCTTTAATAATGGGTGTGTGTACAACCGTGTCTTTCACTGTATGTGTACGCTTAGCTGCGTCTCCTGTCAGCCCACTTTATTCATCCTGACACAGATACATTTCATAATAGCTGTGATCAGCACTTTCTTGGCAGCTGACATTGTCCCTAGCTAACGTCACAACTCCTCCTATATGTGAGGCTCAACAGCTCCATGGACAATGCTCTAGAACAGGGGTCTCCAACTCCAGGCCTCGAAGGCCGGCGTCCTGCAGGTTTTAGATAACACCCTTGGTCAGCACACCTGAATCAAAGGATTAGTTCATTAGCAGACCTCTGGAGAACTACAAGGCATGCTGATGGGGGATCAAGGACACATCTAAAACCTGCAGGACACCGGCCCTCGAAGCCTGGAGTTGGAGACCCCTGCTCTAGAACTTCAGCCACAGCCCCACCGTGGCTGGGTCACCACCCCCCTGCGTTTTAACTCAGTCTCTAGACAAACACACCTGAAGGCAGCATTGTGCCCTCCTCCTAGCCATGTACCATAAGCGTCAAGAACACTTCTCAAGCACCAATGCCGTTTCTCCACCCCCTCGTATTATTTCCAGTCTCATAATCAGCAAAAACCTAGTTTCAGCTTTTTTCTCCTCATGTCCATGGTGAGGGTAGAGTAGTGATGATTATGATCACATTCTCTAACACATGCCACTATCCAAACCTTCCCCTCAACAAAACTGCCATCAGCCTCCATCTTTAAACAGATACAACAGCCTCTCGACAGAGTTGTTGTGGTCTGTACTGAAACTGCAGTCAGCTGTCTAATGTCTCACTGAGGGCTATAATAATAGCCCAGCCATGGCTAACAATAGAGAGGTAATAGATACCCCGCCTATTGTTGGCCAAGCCTGCTCTACTCCTTCCTGTCACAATTCATCACTATAGCACACCACTATTAGTTTGTTTAACTAAACTGCAATCAGTACCCAGGCAGAAAAGCACTAAGCCTGCTGAGATCACCTTTCGGCACAAAGGTTACACCCAGCACAAAATACTGCTGTGGATGCCGTATGATGTCCCATACCTTTGATCAAGTTTCACTGTGGAGTTTTTATATATTGCATACACTACACACAGTCTAAAAGACTAGCATGTTCATTCAAATGAACAGATGTCGCCACGACACTGTATGACTTGAATTAACTTGGACTTGGTGGCTGTGAACATCTGTGTGATGATAGCTGCTGTAAAAGCTCAAATCAAAAGGATTCCCTTGCATTAGCAGCCTCTGCACAGATTTAAAGCCAACCAGCCAAACAACTATTCAAGCATCCGCCCCCTCGAGGATAAGGACCGGCCTCTGTTCACCAACTACAGAAAAACAGCTCCCAGCCCCCCCTCCTCATCACCTGATGCCTGGTGGCTTTAAATGCCTGCACTCCATTCCTTGAGGTGTTGCTTCAGAGAGTTGAATTTACATTTTACAAAATAAGGATTTCTTTGCTTTTTTTGCAATGACCCTTCTCCCCTCGCCAACATCCACTACTACACATCAAGGCCATGTCAGCAACATCACGGCGATGCTGACAGCATCTCAGTGGGATGGGAGATATTAAGGGATTAGTGGGAGATCCTCCATCAGACTTCAGTGACGGAGCACGATCCCGTGGTCACAACATCAGCTCCCTCTGCCCACCATTGTCCTGATCAGTGTCAGACGATGGGGACGAGAGACAGGCATCGGCACTGTTTATGTTCAGTTTTGATAGTACACACCCAACAAACCAAGCAAGGCTGAATACACAAGCACACGACTGATACTGAATCTCTGGGATAATGCCTTTAACGCCACCATTAGCTCTAGGCAGAGTGAGCGGTGGCCTATATGCTGTACAATATATCCCACTGTAGGTTACATGGTAGTGCCTGTGTGCACTGTTCAAACATTGGGCTTATATAAGGGCTGCGGCTGTATTTGTGACATCACCATAAGCACCGCTCTTTATCCTCCTTTATTTATGTCAGTCGGCTACCTACAGCAGCATCCGCATCCACTGTACATGTAAGGCTGTGTAGAATTACATAATACCTAACCTGACTCATGATGGAAGAACAATAGCCATAACAATATAAACAATATATTTAAAATGCAGAGCAAGCAGGAAGCAGAAATAAAAAGGAAGAAGCAAAATGTGTATGTCCATTTTTTAGAATGTATTCCGGGCACAATATTAAAGCACCTTGGGAGCCATAAGGTTTTTTTTGGGGGTGGGGGGCGCGACACAAAGGCATATTTGAAGGACTGGCTCTGCTGCACGCACGTGGTTGAGTCACCAGCTTGCACCTGCTTTGACTAGCTGAGTCTTGAATGAGCAGAACGTGGAGAGACAAACAATCACGTGGGAGAAAAAGAGATTAGACCAGCCTGTGTAAACTACTGCTACTAAATACACCAAGCATCTTAGGGGTAGCAATTTAACTATGTGGGGATTTTTTTTTCAACTTGAATTAATTGTGATTAGCAACATTTAAATGATCTGTCTGTTTTGTATTTCCATATAAGAATCTGCTACATAAAAATCAATATATCGATATTATATATATATATATATATATATATATACCCTGTATGAACTGTATGAGCTTACATTTTCAACTTGATCTTAAACACAACAAGTGTTACCCTAACCCTTCCTTAGCAACATTCACTGAAGCTAATGCTATCGTATAAATGGATGTTAGTTAAGCTTTGTGACTGAGTAGGCTATTTAGCGCAGAGGTTTTTGTGTGGACCATTCTGTATGCAACAACTCATCGTGGTGAGATTGTAGACTGCCACTGAGAAAGTAACTGAATGAAAGGAGCGAAGGAAATGGGCTTTGTGGTATTTGCTCTGTTTCAACCAACATAACCTGGCTACAGGAGAGAAGGAGAAAAGGATTAATACATTCTCAGAGCAAAATAATCATTAAAACATTGTTCAAGATTTCAGGAAATATGCTTATTTCCTTACTTGTCAAGAGTTGCTTGAGGAAAATTGATACCATATTGTTCAGTATGACGCTAAGTCAGGCTGACAGTTAGCTTGACTTTGCAAAGTAAATGGAAGCAGATATGAATAAAGCTAGCCTACTTTTAACTGCTTAGCTTTAAAACACTATAACAAATGCCCCCCAAGTCCGCGTAGCAATAATTTGCCTTCTTCCTGAACTTCTTGTTATTTCTGATGAATTAGAACAAGTGAATGAGTATTTAGTCTCTGAAGAGCACCCTAACCAAACTCATGTAACTCCAGCATTGGATACTCAGAGATGATAGGTAGCCTTCAATTGGCGTTCATCAGAGCATGAAACTCATTGCTCTGACTCACTCACAGCTGAAATGTTAGCATTTTTGTTTGTGTATTTAACATTGTTCAGTTATCAAAGCAAACAAGTATGTTTTTGAATCTGAAAGGATTATGACAAGACTATCTGTGAGAATACATTTTATCAAGACTTTTGATGAAAATAAGTCACTTTGGTTTTATTAAATGGGTGTCAGATCGACTGTTAATGACATCTATTTGTCAAGATCAAAGATGAAGTAATCAATTCATCAGTTAATTAACATGATTCTTCATTAGAAACTCTTTTGTCTTCATGGTTGTTGGAGAGATGGTTCTGTTTCTTTGCTTTCTGGATTTCCTGGATGCCTGGCTGTATGCCGGTCACTGCGGAAAGCTGAGTGTCCCCACTATTAATAGTCCAACTACCAGCATGAAGGTTCTCACTCTTTGAACGCAGTCAGCTGGAGATGACCTGGTGCCACGTTCCACCTTTAGTATCTGGCCATGCAGGTATCTCTGTCTCTCTTGCTTTCAGTTTCTGTCTCCTGCTTGCTTGTTCACAAAGCATCTACATAGATGTTAGCAGTACAAACGCATATGTTTACCTGCGTCATGTAAACAGACATTTAGACAAAAAGATATATTGAACTATACTTAACAGCTGTCATTTTTAGAAATCAGTAGCAAAGGTTGTTGTTGTGATAAATTCATCTCAAGCGTGTCATCACTTTACCCTTCGAGATACATTAAACATTGACACTACCAGCTATTCTCTAGCAGGCACATATGTTCTTCAGATACACTAGGCTTCCCTCAGAGGATCAAATGCTGTATATCTTCTTCCAACACAGACTTTATAGTGGCCGATAGGGACGAGGGATGGGCAATAAAGGTGATAAAGTGTCCGCTTCTCAGTGCCTTTCCCTTTCATGATTCTGCTCTCTTTGTTCTTATTTGGCTGATGTTCCTTTTTTGCATTCATTATTTATCCCTTTTTCTCCGTTTTCTTTGTTTTACCGCACTACTATTCATTTATAGCTGCATTTCTGTTCCATTGTGTTGCTTTCATTCAGGCTAGTCTTGCACAGCATGCTGGTAAGCTTACATAACAAAAGGCCAGATGTTCTACTAGTGAAGCTGTAGCTGGGTTCTGTTCTGGCTCAGTCCAGAATCACTAGGATTGCTTTCAAGTACTTTCTAACAGACAAAATGACACACTGACTCACAGTCACATAAAAACTGCAATACAAACAGTGCTATGTCTCTCTGCCCACCTAACTTTCACAACCTGCCTTCTTGTGAACCGACCCATTGAAATAACAATATTTTTTAAAAGGTAATTGAATAAGACATGAAAGTTGCTTGAGGCTGTGCTTAATTATTTTTTTTACATATAATATTATAATAAGTAATGAGAAATCATCATTTGCTGGGGTAGCAACAATTTAATATGCATTATTTGTACTAGTTCCAACAACCTATTAAAACATTTTCCTATAGTCATGTTTCACCAAGGGCATTTTAGATTGCACAGCCAGGGGCAGGAAAATCCCTTCAAACTTTTCCTGAGGGATAAGAGCCCAGAAAGTATAAAACCAATGCTGACAAATGCAGATGTTATTTAGAACAAAGCCTTAAGAGACAATGGAGCCCAGTGCTGTGCTGTGCCACACAGGAGAATAGCAGGCTGTGGGAGATGGCAGGCTGATTGCTCTGTCAATGAAGACTGTGGCTGTCATATCAGCAACGGGGCCTGATAGCATCACAGACGTCAATGTCTCTCCTCTCATTTTCTCTGTGATGTTCTCTTCTCCCTTTCCCCTCTGGCCCCCTCGTCCCTGCTCATTTCCTCTCCTCCCCTGCTCTTTCTTCTGCTTTCCCAACACATTCTAGCCTATTCACACGTGTGCTCTCTCTCTTCTTTTACAAACCTTGTTATTGAGTCAACAGAGCATTGTCAAAAAAAAGTTCTTAAACATTACATCCCTGTGAACACAACTAAGATGAACACTGATAATCCCACCAACAGATCTACATTACGGTCCCAAAAAATATAATGAGCCATTACACACTATTACATAAGGTGACATGTTTGTTTATTTGTAGTTAATCCTGCAGACATGCTCACAGTGCTATAAATAACTGACAAATGTATATTAATCCTGAACTGCAAATAGCCACACGTAGCAACATTTGATTGCCCAGATGTTCTGCTCTTATCACCATTTGTATTGTGGGAAAAAAAAGGTTAAGACATACTTTATGGCTAAAAGCATGCATTACAACTACAGCAGCTGCTTGGCTAACGGTGGATGGGCTCTTCTTTACAGACAGGGTGAGAAGCTCACGCATTCTAGAGCCGCTGTTCTTTCCACATTGAAAAGAGTCAATTGAGGTGGCTCGAACAGAGGCCCCGGGACAGACTGGTGAGATTATATCTCGACTGCCTCAGAAACAAATCGGTGTGGCTAGGGTGAGGGAAGTCTGGACTTCTCTGCTTGGACTTGGGTCCCTGCAACCTGTACCCAGATAAGCAGTAGAAAATGGTAGGATGGATGGAAGGAAGAAGGTTAACAAACTGCCTTCATGGATTCAGACTACATGGCTAAACGCTGTATGTGTGGCAGTGAGGCAATGGAGCTGAATTCCAAGATGAAGAGTACTTTACCATACTTTTCTACATGTAGTATAATATGTACCAAATGTGAAGAATTTGGCTTATAGTGGCAAATCCACAGAGAACTGTAAATCAGCACACTTTTTCAGTTTTATGGCATTCAGTCTAAGGACTTCCAAGCATTATGCTGGTCGTAGAGATATTTAGCCACATGTTGGCAAATTGAATGAAGAATTTGGCAGCTAAAAACATGATATGTTTATCAATACTTGATGTAAATTGAAACTAAGCTAACATCAATAAACTAGGCTTAGAAATCCAAGTGCTCTCAGGCATTTTTTCTAATGATAATACAATGATTTGTACAACAATACAATGACTGTATTGACAATGACAAACCTTTATCGGGGTTAGAGAGACTTCATGGAAACAATGCCTCTTTTGTAGTTGTGTTCCACCAACAGGAATCTTCCATTTGTGCTGTTCAACAGCAGTGGAATATTCCAGTCTTACCCAGGGTGGAAGAGTGGAACATTCCACGCATTGGAATGTTTTTTAGCTGCAATGTGAGAAGCTCCCATGTGACTTAAGATATTTTAAATCATATAAAAGAGAGTGCCTTGAAAGAGAGTGCATTTTCTAGATGAAGGTGTTTATTATTAAGAGGGAAGAGATCCAAACGTACATGGACCTGTGTGAAAAAGTAATTGCCCCCTAAACCTAAAAAGTAGTTGGGCCAGCTTTGGCAGCAACAACTACAATGAAGCATTTGCGATAACTGGCAACGAGTCTTTTACAGCACTGTGGAGGAATTTGGTCTCACTCTTCTTTGTAGAATTGCTGTAATTCAGCCACATTGGAGGGTTTTTGAGCATACACAGGCTTTCATTCCACATGTCATGCCACAGCATCTCATTCACTTTCAGGTCACAACTTTGACTAGACCACTCGTTTTTTAGTTTTACGCCAGATGTAACAGGACTCAAACCCTCCAAAAGAATTCAGCTTTTCGTCAGTGCACTGTGTATTTTCCGAAAAGTCTTGTGGATCATCACAATGTTTTCTGGAAAATGTGAGACGAGCCTTTATGTTCTTTCTGGTCAGCAGAAGTTTTTCCCAGTCTCTTTCTTATTTTGACTCATAAACTCTGACCTTAACTGAGACACGTGAAGCATGTGGTTCTTTAATGTTGTTCTGGGTGCTTTTGTGACCTCCGATTTACTCTTGGAGTAATTTTGGTCGGCCAGTCACTCCTGGGAAGCTTCACCACTGTTCCAAGTTTTCTCCATCTGTGTATAATGGCTATCACTGTGGTTCACTGGAGCACCCCGGAGCCTTGGAAATGGCTTTGTAAGCTTTTCCAGACTGATACATGTCAGTGACCAAAACTACTTGCTTGGATTTTGATATTTTACATTTGATGTAAAATATGAACCCTTACCTTGTAAACTAATCCTTAAATCTACCAAGTGCCTTCAAATGGTAAAATGTGACAAGCTGGGTATGAGATCGGTGTAACCAACTAAAAATATTCCTCACGTCATGTTTAAAGGTATAATTCTTAGATACTGGCATCATATTCAAAACAAAAGGGATTCAGTGTTATTGGCAGAATATCAGCATAAGCTGGTACTGGGCCGTTTGAAGAGGATGAAAAAATCCCAAAGCATTTACAGACATTCGTGGTTAATATTGTTCATTAACAGTGTGATAAAGAAGTAAAAGTCTTTTAAAAAGTTCATTTTTAAAAATGAACTTTTTAATATATGGCAGATATATGGCTTTACACCCGCTTGTAGTGACTTACAAACCGCTTGTAAACATATTATTTTAAAGTGTATAATATACAGTAAATCATGTCATATTAGATCAAACTGAGCCCAACACCTTAAAATATACCACCTGTCCATAACCAAACCACACAGATACTTTAATTAGCATGATGATGCATTCATTTGGCGTGCGCTCTGCTTTGCAGAGTCAAGACAACATCTTCTCTTCCACTTTCTCTCTCTATTTTTTCCCTTCGGGAAAAGCGATGGGGGATGGGAGACTCATGACAGAATCTGCTCTCTGCATGGGAAGGCGAGTAAGCATGGTTGAGTGAGCTAAGGGGGACTAGAGAGGCAGAGAGAGAGAGAAACAGAGAGGGAGTGTACTGTAAACTGTCCAGTGGGAAGCTTATCAGCATTGCCTCACCTTATTTCACTCTCTCTCATTTTTCTTTTTGTTTTTTTCCTCTTTTTTTTTGCTTTATTGGAATTCATTAATTACAAATAACATTACAAATATACAGTCAGATTTACAGTTCAATTCACTGGCCTTTTTCTCATCCTGTAATATGCTAACTGTCATTTTCTCCCCTCGTATATTTTTATAAGAGTCTGTACTTCATTTAAATTTTGTTTCACAGACATTACAGACTTTTCAAGCGTTAATATTTTCTCAAATTCAGATGACTACGGCTGCCAACATAATCCAACGTGTGGTATTATTTATTCAATGAAAACAAAAGCATTAAGGTGTAGAGCAGAACAAGAACTTTAGAGGCTTAGACCGCTGTATGATGTGTGTGAGTACAGTACTCCACAACTACTACGGATTCAGGAGGCCTGAGATCCTATAGCCTCCAGGGACACAGGGCCTCTCAGTAACTCTGACCCCAGCTGGTATGCTGAGCTCTCTGGCACAATCAGATAAATGACCAGGATCCGGGGCTGGGGTAAGGGGGTGGAGGTTTTTGAGTGTGCATGTATGTCAGGGGTAGGGGAGGTAAGAGCAAGGGAAGAGTTAACGGAAAATGGGACGTGATCAATCAAAGCTAATTTTAGGCCAATGCGCTTCATGTCAAACACCAGACACCATAGCTGTTGACAGTCATGCTAACCAGAAGTGTAGTCTGTGTTTTTAGGCGACTCATCGTAGAGAGAAGCGAAACGAACTAGTGAACAGCTTACCAATCACGGAGGACCGTAGTCAGCCTGTGAAAGTAATGTGTGTAATGTGCGCTTTGTCTCTGGAGAGAGTTTTCCAGCGTCTGTGATGATGTCATTAGGATTACCCCGCTCAAGTTTTGAGACTAGAAATAGAAAATCAACGTTGCAAACTGGGGCTTGAAATCAATGACCTTTTATTGTATATGGTGGGTGTATGGCAGAAGGATGCAATCAAGCTGCATTTGGGGAACTGTAGGATACAATTGTTTTAAATTTTGACCCACATTAGAGGCTAGCAGTTAGGATACCTCTGCCTTTTTTGGATACCCATTTCTTACACTTCTAGTCTTGCAAGCTACTGAAAGTGCAATATTAAAATACTGGCTTGTCCTTTTAATTTCAAAGCAAACTCACTGACATTGTTTTCACATATTATTTTCTTTCTGCCTGGAATTGTTGCATTCCCTGTTTACATAAACACTAAAAGCTTTAGTGATAATAGTACATGATGCTTGAAGTTCTAGTGGGGTGGGGGGGGGTTAGATAAAATGAAAATAAAAAAATAACCTTAATATAGAAAAGAACATATTCCCAGATACAGGAAATAGGTCATACTTTGTTGTGTGCAATTAAATTCAGGGGGGAGCCAAAATAGATGGCAGAGCAGGAGACACCTCACAGCCCTGGAATAGCTGCATCTCAGTGGGAGTCCCTCCTTCAAGGCAGACAGTATAATTAGCACTGTCAAAGGCGATCTCTGAACAAATGGCACAGTACCCCCTGATCCATGGGGTGAGCACTGTCGCAAAGAAGAGGACAAAGTGGCATATTTACTGGGATGCTACTTATGTGGTGTTTAAAGTGAAAAGACAATTAAACAGGACAGTGCTTGCTGATGTCACTGATAGGTAGGTGGGGTGAGACTTCTACCACTGAAAGTTATTCGAACTGTTATTCTTCCCACAGCCGGCCTGGAGGACTAGAGAAGGAGGGAGAAAGGAGAAATGTAGTTACAGGCATTCTGTGGGTAACCCATCATAGGCAGCTGGTACCTTGCTGTAAGACACAGAGTGTCTACATGAGTGGGGTTCCCATAGCCATCATTACTGTACTGCTCAGGGATTCACTCAACCATGGAAAGCTCCAGAGGATTCTCTATAATGGAACAAATTGACCAGGAGATATGCTTAATTGTCTTTTATAGGTACCGGTAGACATGTTAGAATTATGCATTGAAATATAATTTAAAGGCTGCAACTTTGATGAGTCTCCAGGGAAAGAAAAATAAGCTACAGATACGTTTGCAGCTGCCTTATACACTTTTCACTGGGACAGCACATTTTCAGCACACGCACACACCGTGGCACCTCCAATGAGATGACAGCAAGTTGGCAGGCCCTGCAGCTGGAGACTTCTCTCTCTTTCTCTCTTCTATCCATCCCTCCATCCTCGCAGGATTCCCTCTGTTATATTACACACTTCAATGTTCAAGCTGCCACTTTCCAGAAAAGCTATCAGAGCTGCTGTGGGATCGGACTGAGACTGCGACAGCAGAGATGCGTGAGCCACACAGGCAGGGCTAGATGTTGTTGCGGTGTGGAGGTGTTTGTTTCCAACACTGCTGGAAAAGCTACGAACCATCCAATGACAAGTTAATCCGCTGCAGTTGTACATACGCCAAGGCTGAGCATATTAATGCTGCTCCGGGATATGTTCTGCTTGTGAGATTCATAGGTAAAGAAGTGGGGATCTACTGTTTTGATGAATCATGATGAGTCATCTCATATGTATAGAGAGGCACGCTAAAACCAAGCCAATATCCTGCTGCGTGAGAGAAAACTTTACTATCAGGCCACAGAGGAGTCAGATGGTCAAATCAGAGTCTCAGTAGACAGGAAAACAGTGCCAGCCACCCTTCAGTATAAAATCCACCTCTTTTGCCACATGTAATGCAGCACATGATCTAACCCTCCCACCCACATACACACACCAAGGCTTGAAAGGGAAACACTGAAAAGAAAACACACAGTGATTCTTATGCAAAGCAACTCAAACAAAGGCCTCTTTGACCTCCCAACATCTGGTGTCCATTCAGCCTGTGTGGCGTGCATCAAGTTACTCAACATTATGGTGAGACAGCCAGTCATGCCTGTCGCAAAGAACAGCCTCTTCTGCCCATGCTCAGTCATGATAAGGTTTTGACATCACTGTCAGACTAAGAGTGACTAAAACTGACAATCTCCCTTTACCTCCGGAGAAAGAGAAATTGGAAAAACATGCCACTGTTGGGGAGTAAGAGAGGGCAAGGGGAGACAGTGAAAGGGGAGGAAAGGCGGAAAAAGCCTGGATGAATCACCCAGCACGCACCGCAGCAGCTGAGGTAGCCGTGTCTTGGAGTACATGAGTCATGTTTATCATGCAGTAGCACTGGGCAGGGATTGCACAACTTTCCCTCCATTAAGAATGCTGCAAATATTTACCATTTGATGGGGAAAAAAACAATAGCTCTAATGCTTCTAAAGAGCTCCCAGTGATAGTGCCACACATCCCTTACACTGAAGTCACTGGTACCTGCTAAGAGGATGGATGCAACACCAGTCAGCCTGCTGCAGCTCCCAGGCACAACCCCCCCCCCCCCCAAACAAAACAATTTGACACCTAAACTGCAATTGGATATTTATGCTATATTCAAATACAATAGTAAAAAAAAAAAACATGCAGCACGAAAACCGCGTGCAGCTTTTCATTGAAGAAAAAGATAAACCCCAAGAAAATCAACAGGATTGAAACATTTAAGGCCCACATTTACAACCCTCTCTCATAAAAATCCCAACGGGTTCAAAGTCATTTTTTAATTAACAGTCCATCAGCAGAATGTGTTTCTTTATAACAGGTCAAGACGAGCGGGGGTAATATCCCACCATAAATGAGATTTATGGCTCAGGCGGTGATCGTTTTAGAGCCATGATGGCGGAAATACTCCGGTCCACCTTAAAAAAAGAAAAGAAGCTAAAACCCTACAGTGGACAGCGCCGTGGTGCTGAAACAGCTCCGAGCGACATCTGTACACAAGAGGAGCGGTGGGGGGTACTTTAACGTTGAAATCAAGCACACGCACAAACACACCAGCGTCACCATCGCCACAAAGGACACCTTAAATGATCTTTCCAGTGTCATATTGTGTAATCTCGGTGACGTTCGTGGGGAAAGGTTAAGCTATTTGGCGTGCTTTTTACGTGAAAATGGCGGGCGCCGCTGCTAAAACCCAACCCATTACAGCTACAGCCACAGCCACAACAAAGTGGAAGGAAAGCGGCTGAAATTCATGTTGTACTACAGCATGAATGCCAAGCTGGTAGAATAATATAGGAAAGGCTCTAAAAGGGGGGGAAGTCGAGAAGCGTCGGCCAGGCGAGAGGAGACCTTGTAATAATCACTCCGGTAGCCTACTATCCGCTAGTGGTCGACAGAGCAAAGCTCTGGCTAGGAAGTCAAGAGTCAACACGACCACCAGTATCTCACAGAGATATGTACACACGCTGTCTAATGACAACCCACAAACGCACAGAGTTTATTCACCAAACAGCACCGACACAGCCTGTTAACACCCTCTCTTTCGCTCCGCTTACTTTAGCATAGACTGCTCCTTTGCTTCCTCCTTCTTCTGTCGGTCCATGACGCCGAGGATGATCTTCCTCTCCTCCTCGGTGAGGTGGCTGAGGTCCGGCATCTCCGGCATGGCGCCGGCCGCTGAGGGAGCAGCAGCAGCAGGGCCAGGGCCGCCCCGGGGCCCGTGTGGAGCAGACATCTTTTACACACAGTGGCTAAAAAACGAGAAAGTCACCGTCAACCGGCAGCATCGTGGCCGCTATTATTTATTTATTTACCGTTCTTAGTGTTAAAGCCGCTAAATGTTCAGTTTGGTTTGGTGTGGTTTGCAGAAGGCACCGCGGCTTACCATCAGCATGACATCTTGGTTAGCGGTATCATGCACATTATTATTATTACCATTATTATTATTACTGTTATTATCATTATTATTACAGCGTGCTGTGCGAATAATCGTCAAAATATGAACTACAGGCTATGAACTACTCCCCAGCTAGTGCAATGCTCGCGGTGAACTTATCAAATACGCTGCAGCTGACCGAGCTGGGAATATTCAAGCCACTTTTACACGCCAGCATTTGAGAGAGAGTCAAAGATTAGAAAGAAGCAGATGCCCTTAAAAGAAACAAGAGTGCACAGGCTATAGGCTATAACCTTCAGGTATTCCAACCACAAGCTTCCATCCATCCAGGGATTTAAAAAAAAAGTAGAAAAATACACAGGCTTAGAAAAAAAAAGAAAAAGAAAGACAGCTCTTGCCTTTTATTTTGCAGTCATGTTAAATCCTGTCTAACCCATCGCTGCCATTCCTTAGAGGGGTTTCACTCGCATGTTGGAATAAAAGATGCCCGGTCCGTCCTTGTTTGTTTGCCTCTGGGGTCCTTAACCCTCCTCCGTCACTCTGCTTAGCTCGCCTTCCTCCAGGTTAGTAATTCTTGGAGATTTCTTTAATGCACAAAAATGGATGCAATGAGAGAGAGAGGGGGGGTACTGTGTGTGTGTGTGAGAGAGTGTGTGTGTGTGTGAGAGAGAGAGAGAGAGAGAGAGAGAGAGGTGGAAGAAGAGGCGGAGCGATGGAAACACGTAGAAGAATAAAGCCGAGAGGATGCGCTGGATGTTCATTGACAGCAGGCTGACAGCGGCCGCTAAAACGCGGAGTGGAAGAGCGGCGCGCAGCTGGAGCACCGCTGGAAGCAGGAAGAGCATCGTCATGCATATTTCATAACCAGATCATGAGCGCCGTGAGAGCGTGGGTGGGGGTGTAAAGTGGGGAGGTGAATGGGGAAAATGACCGGCGACGATGACCGTAACCGCTGCAGGTGTGGCAGCGGCGGTTGTGCTTCCATGCACCGTTTGCGGCACACGCCGGCTTTGATGCCAGATCACGTGAGAGATTCGTGAGAGGGACACGCGCAAGAAAACAGAGGCACAGCGGCTACACAAGGCCTGTGAGCTGTGCTGGTGCACTGCACTGCACAGTGGAAACAGGAATATTATTATCAATATTATATATACTGGCTCCATGTATGTTAAATAGACACATTTAGGGATTTGAAGGCAACATCTGCAGTTCGTTTCAAGCGTTTTGTGACGTGAGCCATTTTGAATAAAAGTTGGTAGCAGGTATATTTATAAATGATATTAAACTGATTGATTATACAATCAAAGCAGTTCCATACAGCGTGATCTAGGAGTGTTTGTGGCATCCCTTCCTGCAAAGGCTTTCTTATCTGGGTGACTTTTATCCTATTGGACATTTCTCAGGTTTGACTCCACAACTACACGTTCCTCTCCCTGACCTCTATCACTGACCCAAAGACATTCGTCTGCCTGTCACTTGCTCGTGGGATTTGAAAGACAACATTAAGAGGATAGAGGCTCTACCTAATAAGGGCTCTAAAGGCAATTACCAGTAGCGGCTTGGTCTGCTGTAACAAATCAAAACAAGTGGGAACTTCTTGAGTTTGATTTGTGAATGACTGAGCTCATAGTTTCTTCTAAAGGACAAATAATGAAGTTTATTATAAATATACATTAGAAAAACTGTGTGGAACCATTTGCATATCACATTGAACAGCCCATAAGCTGATATGTGGTATTCTAAACATGAAAAAATAAAAAAAATAAACTCCCTTGCACTTTTTTGGTAGTAAGAATTTTTTTCTGGTTGTTAATTAAACCCTAAGATTTAATGCTTCAATTTCATTGTGAAGACAACATCCAATAGTACGTAGTTACCTATATATGTAGGATACATTGGGTGGAAATGGACATAAGTCAGAGTAAATATCTTTGCTTTGTGACTTAGTGATGAAAGCCATCTCTGGTAGTTTGAATAAGAAATGAACACATTTTGTTAAATTTTATTCATAGAAAATGATGCATCCATTCATCCTGCATCATACTGAACATCAGTGGTTCCAAGCATGATGCATCTTAACTTTTATAACTGTCGAGACGGTCGTGGCTCCTGGGTTGAGAAATGCAAACTTGCACAAAGTGTGAAACAGGACCAAGCCTGCAATAACATTACTGAAGAAGTACACTTGGTCTGAATGCATTTTATAGTCCTGTGTCCTTTTCCTTTCCAACAACAGTCAAGTTCAATCTTCTTCAGAAATTTGAAAAATATCCATGCAGATGAAATCTCAGTCTCTGGTTCTTCTCTTCTCCGGCGTTGGCCTACTTCACCACAGAGACGACATGCTTCTCCTTCTCAGACACCACGGGAACGCTTCCTGGTTTGCTGTGTTTGCGGACATTCCTCTCCCTGAAAAACGACACAAGGAACCATGAATGTGAAATGAAGCTTTCTGGTGAGAATATTCAAGGAGGGATGAAGTGACGGGGAAGGGAAAAAACAGCAAACAGTGAGGAGAGTGATTGAATATGAGACTGTTGACCTAACACCTACGTCACTGACTACACTGATGCACTCTGAAAATAATGCATAAAGCACAGATAGTTAATCATTCACAGTTCAAACAGATGTCTGACGTATCATAATACACCTGGTAATTGGGGGAAGAAGGAAAAAAAAAAGCTATGAATCACTGGATGGCAGTGCAAAGTAGGACAATCAATGCAGCATATAAATGAGTATTTAATGCCAACTGAGACCACGTCACAGAGGGCAGGTCCCATCTGCGATATTTTCCATCAGGCCGGTGTGAATGCTTTAGGTCACATCTATTCTGACATCATGGATAAAGAGTGACTTTAATGTGGCTCCTATAACAAAATCACTTTCTGTGTTATGTAGAAAATGAATGCGTACTTTCTACGACGAGCCTCCTTCATAATCCTCAGCTCCTTGGTCTGGTGGTAGATGGTCTTTGGTAGATGTCGGTGGCGAGAGATGCGTCTGATTTGTGGGTGGTGCTGGAACTTCTCCTTCAGCTTCTGACTGTAGTTGGCGGCCTCTCTCTCCCTGGGGGCCAGCTATATCACACCAGAGAGGGAGAAATTATTACATAAAACTAATTTTTAAAACGATGGAAAAACTAAGAGGGGAGGAGAGGAGTGAGTGAACAGAGAGGAGAGAGAGAAGATGACAGTTAGGAGAGAGAATGTATACTGGGGTCACTGGAAGCCACAATTCCACAAGTTACATTTGGTTGCCCTTCTGCGGCTTTCACACTGCCAGCAGCTCAGGTTTGCTTCGTTGTTGTTATCAACTAACTTAGTTAAATCATGAACACCCTGTGTGCTCACACCACCAATCACCTGTGAAAAATACTGGCAGTGGTCAGTGCTACCCCTTCAGCCTCCTAGTGCGCGCACACACAGACACACACAGAGTCAATGTCAAATTCCTACACCGCTTTGTTCTTGAGTTACATGGTCAAGAAAACTTGACCTCTGACCTTAAGGTCAAGTTCAGTGAGATTTGAACTCATCTAAGATTTTTAGTAGATACACCTATGAATCAAGCTTTTGAAGCTCCTACGTTGCGATAGCAACAGCTGATAAAGCAGTGATGTGAGTGCTATGGAATATATTGTATTGAATGCGTGCACTTTAAGCACTTTGGTCAAGAAGACCAGAATACATTAAAATTATTGGAAACCTAGAAAAATGACAACTGCATGAACAAATGTTTCAAAATCACAGTGCTGTCATTAAGACACTGGCAAATCTGATGGATTATAATCAAGTATTTCATTAAATGAATGTATAAAATAAAGGAGAGATTTAGTTTTAAATGCCATCCGCTCCAACCTCAGTGCTGTTAAACGGTTTTAAGAATAACCATTAAATATAGAAACAGAATTCAAGCTTAGTCTGTGTGTAATTTTGATATAATATTTACAAGTAGACGCGACTCTGACAAATTAAGAATCACTTACTTAAGTTCTTTTTCATCATTTTTTGTCCCCACTGAGCATAAAGTTGCTGCCATTGCATTTATTTGTAAAAACAACAACAACAAAAAACCTCAAACAAACAAACCAAAAAAAAAAAAAAAACGTGTTAAATTGCTATTCTAACAGTGCTCATTTACAGCTGCAGTTACGGTTTGTTGTCTAATGTTATAAAATGCTGGACAATACAGTAAGCAGTAACTTCTTTTTGACAACATGTTCACTCAAACCTGAATCAATGTCTGTTAAAAAGTAAAAGACACCAGCTCAACAATATCCCTCCTTCGTAGTCTTGCTCATAAAAACCACTGGCTAGCTGAGCATGTAGTGGCTGGGCTGCTCCCCTAGAAGCTTTTATTCTAATTAAAAGCAATGATTTGTCTCAGATTCAATTTGCTAGAGAAGAGCTGTCAGATGCTGATCCTGTTGTACTAGACTAATTCCTCTGGATACAAATACTAAACACTGATTGCATAATCAACAGGACATTCAAAATATGAGACAGTAGAAAATTATGTATTTGATAGGTTTTAGTTTGGAGGGATCACACATAGCAAGGCTCCTATGAACCGAACCAAGCTTTCGAACCGGTCACAGTGTGGTGTGAAAACGAAGCATGACACACTACAGTTGAGGGAGTGTGTGTGTGTGTGTGTGTGTGTGTGTGGGGGGGGGGGGGGGGGGGGACACACGGCAAC
>VURO01015213.1:48207-65305 GCA_015108175.1 Pelvicachromis taeniatus
TTTGGTGGGTGTTGGTTTGTTGTGTTTTTTTTGGGTGGGGTGGTTGGTTTTTTTGTGTTTTGTTGGGTGGGGGGGGGGGGGTGGTGGCGGGGGGGGGGGGTGGGGGGGGGGGGGGGGGGGGGGGGGGGGGGGGGGGGGGGGGTAAACCTGTCAACCCAAAGTTGAGGGGCCTGCACTACATGGTGTCAGTATTAACTGTAATCCTACTGAGGCTCTGAAGATTTAAGCTGTACACACCAGGTCCTCTGCAGAAACTGCCACCACAGTAAACCTTACACTGCTATTAGCAATAACTAAAAACTTTATAAAAATTGTATACATGCACAAGATCCTAAAATTCGCATTATCTGTTTCTTTTAAATCTTAAACTGGACCATAATTTACTAAATGAACCATGTTTTGTATCAAATAAACCCTAAAACTGCCGACCGACTCATTTGGAAAATGTTTAGTGAGGCCATAACTTAAATGAGAAGCAGGATCATTTTCCCACAGACTTCTATGTCTGTAAGTGGATTTCCTTTTGCAACCAACCCAAGCTGGCCTCCTACTGGTGATTAGAGAGAATGCACATCCAGACTGCTTTGGGGTTTGTTTGTTTTTAAACACTGAAAGGCTTTTTTTTTTTTTTTTTATTAGATTTTTTTTGTTATTTAGAATATATGGTAAATATCCATGAAATGCTTGTTCTGTAGAATCAAAATTATTGATCTCTTGCTCATGGAAAAGAAACACGGCAATAAGTTACCATTAACATTTAAACACCGCAGTAAGTTTTACAAATCTGTTGAGAAGTCAGAAAGAGGGTCCAAAAAGGCTTGTAACCAAATTGAGAGTTTCATGAGGTCCGTCCTTTCATTGTGAGGCCAAAGTAAAAAAGAATAAACTAGCAACACTGGGAGAAATACTCCCTCATAGCTCAGGATATGCATTCAAAAGTGTAGCAAGTGTGGTAGATCATGAAAAACGTGCCAAATCTTCTCTGCCAATTTAAAACAGCTCTACACTTTGACCCGATCTGTCATACACAGATCCAGACTGGTCCCTGAACATAACATTCATCCACGTGCACGTGCACCTCCACAGGTTGCATGCTTGGAACAGACACCAAGTGACCGCTGTATCAGGGTCCTTGCTCACAGGTGCTGCTAATCAGGCACTTGACTGTCATCACCCAGGGGTTCCAGACGTTTTTCATGGGCATAACCAACATGCTCAACCAACAACTGCATTTTTCCTTACAAATGTGGCACCATTAAAAGGGGAAACTTTCCAACCGTATAAGATTTATTATCAAGATGCACTGTTACAACAAAGAAGTCATCGACCAAATGCAAAATTTCCTACTTTTTGTGCAAAGTTTACATATTTTTAACTGTCTGCGTTAACTTTAATCCAAACCCCAAAGACAGGCTGTGGTTACCTGGGTGCATTTGCTTTTTGTTTCGTCTGTGTAACTCTTAACATGTTTTAGGTCTTGGCCTAAAATACAAAGGGTTAAGCTAGAACTGGAGTCAAAGTGTACATAGTTATAGATGTGCAGCATCAGATAGAGAACGCCCCATCAGTGCAGCGTGCTGTACTGATGGTGACACAGACAAAGCCTTGAGTCGGCGTTTCAGCATTTCCTGATAATTAAAGACCATCTGAGTACAACCTGAATGTTAATGCTTCATTATTTTCAGAGTGGCCCCCCGCTTTAAGTGATTGGCCGATTTTAAACTGCTGATAGGAGCAGCCCTTGTCTGATCTCTTTAAGTGCAAAGCTTGCAAATAAATCTCCCCTTACACAGTTACAGTAGAACAAGTGCCAAAAGCAGGCCGGTTTTCCACTCGGAGCCTGCATTAAGAGAATAGGCGAGAGTGAATCCGATTAGGTATGAAAGATGGCTGATGGCGATGGCGTGAGAGATGCAGCTGATCTTCGTGAGTCAGCCACGACCACGATTGAGAACAACACAATATAAATTCTGATTGCTGCTATCAAAACCTACATTAAAAAAATTAATGTAGCGCTCTAACAAAGACAGCTGTGGTGGAAATCTGTGAGAATGTTATGCTGATGATTTGTTAAATAACTGCACAAGCACTGAGTTTTTTTTGCCCCCCCGAAGCCCCTGTGCCAACTGATACATTGTACTTATTGAGAGTGATTCTACCCTAAGTCAGCATCCATCAGGGCACTTGGCAACAGCAGTGCCGTAGCTCCTGGCACAGCCACCCACTCTTACGCTGCTGAAGGTAGGCGCAGAGCCACAGCAGTGTCGAAGAATCCAGCTAACTCATAAAACACGATCAGGTAATAAAGTGAAGGAGGAAGATACAGTGTGTTTGACAGCTGAGGAAAATACGTCTGCCGACTGGCAGGTAGGCATCGTGATGAGGAATTACCTGAAAAGCTGCCAAGAAGCAGCAAGTTGCCTTTGATATGAAATCAGTAGGAATAATGTAGAGAAGACGAGGGCACACTCACCACTCCCAGTTTCTCGGCTGCGTTGGCTTTCCACAGTCGGATATTCATCTCGTCGGAGCCGCTCAGGATGTACTTGTTGTCTGCAGACCACTTTATACAGATGACATGCTGCATGCGTTTGGTGTGGTACACCTCCCTGAATTTACATTTTTTTTTTAAATTGCAAGGGAAACGACAAAAAGCAAGCAATTACTGTAGGTAGTAAACACCAAAAGGAGTTTCTGCTCTCACAATCCTACATTTTCGTATCCTCTCTGTGGACATTACGGTTCCATAGCCTCATATTTCTTCCTCCTTTCCTCCTCATGGAAAAAAGTTTTACTTGTGGCTCACACTTAAGTGTGGCTCTAACATGATTTCTAGAAATTTACTAATGAAATAACCATTCTTCCTAAATAGAGAGGCTACTCAAACCACAGATAAAGTGCATTTTAATAAGCCAGCCATCACCAAAACAACTCTCGTTTTATGACAGAAGAGGGCTTACAGAAATGTGGTTATACAGCTCAGGCTTGTTACTGTGGATGTAGAGGTTTTTTGTGTTTATTTGTTTGGTTTTAAAAAGCACCAGGTAATAAACAGGTATCACGATAATGTTTAATATCTGCTTTATGATTACATAACAGAATTTGGCCTATACGCAGAATAATTAGTAACGCTTGTGCTCTACCTGCTTTGATATCATAAAAAAAGTGGGGAAAGTGATGTAAAAATACTTAATTTCTACTCGCTGACTACTTACTAATTGCCACGTAAGCCCTGACCAGCCCACGCTGTGATGCTGTCGGGCTGGCAGCTAATGCAACACTACTACGGCTATTTGTTCTGGAGCTTGACAACAGTACAAACAATACAGTATGTACTATTAAGTCACATAGAAACCAAACAGTTTTGCTTTTTTGTGGTTCATTATCAACTAGCAGCCATAATCTGCTACTGTGGCCAACACATGGCCTTTTTCACAGGGTGTGTTTGGAGCATTTTGACAATATCCGCGTAGAAAATTCACAGCTGTTATTACTTACATTTGCAGTGGATTTAAGTTACACTTAACAGATATAATAAATAATATACTCAATATTTCATCAATTCAAGACAAAAGCAAAAACACATTGATTGCAACTGCTTTTCAAAGACATTCTTCAGCTCAAACCTGAATAAATCTTTAAAGAGTAAAATATGAGCCATTTAACATTAGAGGTGTAACAGTTCTAAAACTGAGATATGAATAGAGTATAATGTGCAATATGAATATTGTATTATGAGGTTCATAAATGATATCACAGCAGAGAGGAAGAGGCACTTCATTGCTTCATTACTGTAGCACTACCAGCTACTAGCTTCTGGTATGTTAGCTAGCTTGATGTAAAAATACACAGCTTATTTGAGCTGTTATCCTCATCTTCTCCTGATTTATTTATTTTTTAAAATAAAGCCAAGAAATGTTTTGTTGCTGTTCAGACAATGTGTTTAAAGGTAAGGTAAGCAGTGACACTGATTTGGTTTTTTAATAAAATGTATAATTGCTATGCTAATTAGCCTAAAGCTAATGTTATTTTGCTAAATAGTAAACCGTCTTTAGTTAGTACTACAGACATTACATGAGAGAGAAAGTGAAGTCAAACCAATGCTGATGAGGGTTCAATCAATCAATCAATCAATAAATAAATAAATAAATAAATCCTGAAAGAGCGTCCAGAAATGTTTCAGCATGTATCTGATTAAAGCCACAGACTATATAAAAGATGGATCTGAAAAGTGAAGCCATCAGGGTCCATTAGCTGTGGTTGCATAAACACTGACAGTCTTATGGAACTGAAAAGTGACCACCCAATTTTTAAAATGCTCCAAATTTCCCATCAATTTTCTCCACAGTCTCATCAGGAAGTGCTTATATAAAGAGTTTAAGCCCAGAACCAAACTAACTAGCTACAAGGTCAATAACAAACATAAAAATGTCCTTTGCCTTTCTTATGAAATGTAATGGTTTTCCTTATTGTAGTGTTTGTATGGTTAAAAACAGTAATGATGAATATTTTTGAATATACTTTGCAGTTTGTGTTGTGTACATAAAGTAATGCATAGCCTAGTTATACATCTAGTGGAGTGCTTTGTTCCTAACCTGATGTTCAGATTTAATCATACAGACTTGTGGTTTCAGCAGGAGAAAAAAAAAAAACATTGTTTCAGTACTATAGCTTGTTTTAAGTATTTTAAGTATGCTTTGCATGACTACAGTCCCTATTGAGAATATGAATGGGATTTTTACTTCCTAAACCTCAGTGTTGAGATTTTGCATAGAAGTCTATGCAAAATCATTGCTCTGACTTTACCTTTGAGAACACTTCTGAGTTTACGCACCCAGTCACGCATTTCGGATAATACAGAATATAAAATTAAGTGACTTTTGTATATTTTGGTCACCAACTTTGAAAAATCAGGATTATCCAGGATGTGCTCATTGGCTGACAAATTTTGATTGACAAAATGCCCGAAAACATCAAAGACAGCGAAGGTGAAAACATTCATCCTGAGGAATCAATGCAGAGCTTCACAAACCAGAAGGTGACATCACAGTTGCTACATCCATTTTTTAGTTGATCTATAATCAGGCATGGCATTCTGGTGAAAGCTGCAGTCTTTAAACGTCATAATGGTAAAGAATGAACTGTAATAACATCAGAAGAATTTCGTGGCTTTTTTTTTTAAGTTATTCCCACCCATTGTCAAAGGGGGTCAGAAAACAAAGCTATGAACCAAACCAAAGAATTTATGCTACAATTTAATTACACCACAAATTATACAGCATAGCCAACAACGGTACAATTTTTGCTGACGCCATAAAGTTTGACCAGCATTACTGACCTGCTGTGCCCACCGTCCTTGGCAAAGATTCGGATGGTCTTGTCAAAGCTGGCAGACACAAACTCCTTTCCTGTGGGAGCATAGTCAACATCTAGCACGGCAGACACATGGTCCATGTGAACCATGATGGGCTTGGCCAGGTACCTCATGTCATATGTGTAGAGGCTTGTGAAAAGGAAAAAACAAAAAACAGTCTCTAAGAGCTGAAATGTATAACCCCACTGGAAAAAAAAAATGACCAGCTAAAATACAATCATATGATTAAATCAGAGTTTCTTTCCTAGACTCACTTGTAGTCCTCATTTGCACATGTGAAGTAATAGGCTTCCATGGGGTTCCAGCATAACGTGTTGCTCCTCATTGTCATGATGACCTTAAGAAGAAAGTGAGAGCAAAAAGTAGCTGATTATCATGCCACATCCATGTAAATTAATAGGGAGATTAACGAGTGCACTCCTGTACAAACTGTAAGGGGAGATTTACCTTTTTAAGCGGTGTAGATTCCCTCATGTCGTAGAGTACTATACTTCTGTCAGAGGCACAGCTTGCAAGAAGTTCAGTCTGTGGAGAGGATAACCCTTGACTTCAGATTTATCAGCACATGTGTTAGCTTTAAGTCACAATAAATACTTGTGAGCTTATACGTAAGTCAAGCAACCATTTTTTGTCACATGACTGGAGGGCTGGGCCCATGTGTGTGTGAGATATAGCATGTGGTGTCTTACCTCCACAGGGTTAAAGTGCACAGAGCTGAAGCTATCCACACCCCATGTGAAAGAGCGGATCGGGCTGCTCCTCTGCTCATCCCAGATGTCCACTTGCTGGCCGCACGTTGCAAATACAGGATCATTCTGATGGTGGGCCAGACCTGTGTACACTGTCTACAAAGGACATTTTTTTAAACATAATTTAATACTTCACTGATGCATGAAGATGCAATCCTGTATAATGAAACAACAAAATTACTACAGCATACTTTGCCCAGGATGGTGTTAATTGGCTCCTCTTCCTCTCCGTAGCCTGGTGATTCCATCTTCCATTGTTTGATTGTTTTGTCATCGCCGACCTGTTGCAGAAAAAGAAGTCACGTTATATGAAGTCAAACAATTTGGAAAATTCTTCAAAATGATCATCGGCTACCGTAAAGAAAGAGGTTCCACAGTAACGCACAACCATTCCCCGCACAAAACCTTCATGTGCCTGAAGCGTCCGAACGCACTCGTGTTTGGACAGATTCCACACCTTCACCTGAAAATCAAAACCAAAAGGAGAGTCCTGTCAGTTTACAAGAATGGCTGACATTAAAAAGAAATGCATCTCCACATACCTCCCCATCGCAGGAGCCTGACAGCAGGGTGGAGAGGCTCTTTGCATGCTTGGCCATACAGTTCACCCCATCTCTGTGACCATCCAGCGAGGCCACGAAAGGCTTGGCAAACACACGCTCCAGCTTGGTGGCGTTCAGAGCCCGAGTGTACTCCCTGCTCACCTCAAACGGATGAAGGGAGGGGTCATAGTTTCTGGGGACTAAAAATACACAGCAGTCACTTCTTTATGTGCTGACAGAAAAGAGCATTCCCATTAATTATATAAAAAAGTATGCAGGTATGTTGATAGTAACCAAGTCATGTACCACAGACTGTTTTTAGGCTCTATATAATACAATTATTGGAATTTAGAAATGTGTGAAGTAAAATTTGCAATTTTGAATGAGTTAAATGCAAAGACAGATATACAAAATGAGATTAACAGCATGACTGTTGTTTCAGTAGCTTTAATCAGATGCTAACGCTGTAGCTTTTTCGTATGTCTGCTGTTAGCTATTTAGCCGAAGATTTTCACTTACCGCGCTGAATATCCAGTTTGGTCTCCCGGACATAATCATCCGGGTTCCTTGCGATGACTTTAACTTTCATTTGGTATCGGGAAAGCACACACTTACAGAAAAGGAAAATTACAGCAACAAAAATATCAGCAAGTAGTGAACACAACAGCCATGTGTTGATAGTGAAAAGAAGCAGCGATCTCGCGTTGCATTGTGGGATGTCCACTCCTCCTGGTTGCGTCACACAGGAAACCCTAAAAATTGGCAAGCGAAGAACCGGAAATACTTTTTTTTGTTTGTTTTCTGCCAAATTAAGGGAAGCCAACGCCAACCTTCCGGGATCGGTTCACCGAGACGGGACCTTTTACCGAAGACACTTATACGGAAGAGGATTAGGGCCACTGGAGAAACCTTTTCCAGAATTCTGAGAAAAAAGTCAGAATTCTGACTTTAATCTCAGAATTCTGACTTTTTTTTACTAAACTTTTGTATTAGTAATTTTTTGTAATTTATTTATTAAAAAGCATAAATAATAACTTATTTCATGTATGAATTAATTTGAATTTTTTAACCGGAAGTACTATTTGAACAACGGAAACTTGTCGTCACTTAATAATAGCAAGGTCGAACTTGGCTCTGCGACTTGACACTTGGAGAGTGCCGTACACTTGTGAAGTACCTCAGCATGTCAGAAACGTGGTGCGTCATTAGCACAGGAGAGATATGAGGGAGCTGTTCCGTCCTCGTACTGTATGTAATCTGCAGCAGAGTCAGCGAGGGGTCGTCTCAGTTTTATAGATAGAGTTACATTTTAACACGTTGCGTGCTTGTGGTGTTGTAAACACTGCTAACTGGTAGGATCCAGCTAGCTACCCGTGAGCATGAGCTCCGCTCCAAATCACGGTCCCGTTTCAGAGACAGGACTGCCCGGCAAACCCGTGCCCGCTGTCTCATTCGGCGGACGACTACAGAAGGTCTTTAGCCATGTGAAGGTAGAAAACCTGATCGCGGGACTCAGCGGTGGAGTGGTGTCAACGCTGGTGCTTCATCCCCTGGACCTGGTCAAAATCAGGTTTGCAGGTACAGCATGAAAATACGAAGTTTTAAAAATAACTTCCTTATTGTCTGATGTGCCATGCTGCTATGACTTGATTCTGTTGAGAAACTATTGCTATGACGTGTTTAATTCGTATCATATGACTCCCAATGTCTGTAATGTCTTTTAAATGCAGTAAGTGATGGACTTGAATTAAGACCAAAGTATAATGGCATGCTGCACTGCATGAAGAGCGTCTGGCAGCAGGAGGGACTGAGAGGACTTTATCAAGGCGTGACACCCAACGTTTGGGGTGCTGGTGCATCTTGGGGCCTCTACTTCTTCTTGTACGTAAGCTATAAGCTTTAAAGAGGACATGAAACACTACACATAAAATCTCATTTACATCATGGAGCCTTGCTCGAAAAAACTGACAAAGGTGTAACGCTATCTGTGAAGCTGGATTTTAAGAAACAAGTGCTTAAATTTAAAGTTTTAAAAACATGTTTAGCTCCATCTTCTGACACCATGTCGTTGGTTGGTTGCAACTAATGTTAGCTAACTAGTAACAGAATCGATAAGTCGGAAGAAAACAAAGGCACTAAAAATGAGTTTAAGATGTCTTATTGCCCATGCCGTGTTCCCTCACAGCTACAATGCAATCAAAGGGTACACAAAGGAAGGTCGTCAGGCTGAACTGAGTGCCACAGAACACCTGGTGTCAGCGGCTGAAGCTGGTTAGTACTACCCGTGTTTGAACACTGCTGCACTGCAGAACACCACTCCCCCACCATATAATCAGCACATGGTCAGTAACGACAGCTAGATACCACTGCTACAAGCTTGTAGTAACTGACAGGGAGTTAGTTACCTCCGGTTCAGGGCAGCCTCACATTCTCGTGTGCATGGAAAAATAAGCATTTACAGCCTTCACAAGGTTTTCATGGGAAATAAACTGAAGAAGCCAGTGACAGGGAGGTTTTATAGTTGCCATCAACAGCATAAAAAAACGAAAATGAAACCAAAACAAGAGATTTGGTTTATTGATTTGATCCTGTCATTTTTTTTAATTTTTTTTTGACAGGATCACTCACACTAGTAATAATGAGAATGAGAAGGTTAGAATGATGCTTGGATGGCCTTAAAGAGTCGAATGCACCAAAAACATGCCTACTCTCAGACTTAATGAAGGAACCCATGATGCTACTGTGAGAATGGGATTTTAAAAATGTGATCATATGTTAAACAACTATGTTATGAATAAACTGAATTATGCATTGACTGTGTTTTTTGTTATTGTTGTTGTTGTTTTTTAAACCTTCTCTGTTCCGCTTCTTGTTCAGTTTGGGGTCATGATAAGCTAATTGCAAACTGTGCTGTGCACAAACAGTTGGGCATTTGTGTGAGATTTCCCGTACAACTTCACATAAGTCTTTTTTTTTTTTTTTCCCGTACCACTTCAAAGTAAGCAAACTCCTTGGTCCTGTTCTTCAAGCCATTGATATTGAGTTATAGTAAATAACTCTTCACTGAGGGGCCTGTGTGCTAATAATCATGGGACTAATAAATTAGTAGAAGGCACATGTGCTTCCTGGTGACATTTCCTTTCTTGTCCTTGCTTAGGCATCCTCACGCTCACCCTTACCAACCCAATCTGGGTGACCAAGACCCGGTTGGTGCTGCAGTACAGTGCTGACCGAAATAGCAAGCAGTATAAGGGGATGGTGGATGCTTTGGTCAAGATCTACCGCCATGAAGGAGTGTCTGGACTCTACAAGGTGAGACATGAGTGTGTTGGTCTTCTAGTTATGTTTAAACATTTGGGAGGAGTGGCTTAAGCTGGTTTCTACACCCATTTATGCCAGAATGTTCTAGTAGTCATTATTACTTCCAAATAATTATTCTCAACTTTTCTTCTTTAATATATTATCCCTGTTGAGTAATCACACTTGTAGACATGATCCCAGATGGTGAGATTCAGTGTAACAAGTTGATAACACTCAGCTTTTCTGTCATTTGTTTGGTTCTGCTTAAACATGCATGCTGTTACCCACTCACAAAGAAATCATAAGCATCTCAGTTTTGTTACTGAGATAGCAAACTAGCAACAATTCCTTAAAGACCTGATCCAAAAAAAAATAAAAAATAGTCCACTGTGGTTTACAAACTACCTGCTGGTGTCAGAGGAGAGGCTCACTTAGATAACAACATGGTGTGTTTGTGTGTGGTGGGGATCATTACGTTTACCACCAAGCATTCAGTGGTGATTAGGACTCATATTTCATATTCATATTTTGGGAGTAAGTACACCCATTGTTAAAGAAAGAAGGCCCAATCCTGGTGCAGCTTTTGTTGGTTTGCTGAGTGATGTTCTGGCATGTTTTCTTTTTTTGAATTCTTTTGCTTTTTTTCATGTTTCTAAGTGGGGAGACAAATGAATGTGTTCTAAATATCCCTTAACATCTACACCTTTGCTTATTTTCATAGGAATACTGAAGACCTCGTAGGCGCTATTGACTTTAATCACCACTAGAGGGCATCTGCTGCCTTTCTAGCTGAAAAAAACAACCCATTTATACAGTAGTAGAAGTTTTAATCAGTATGCCAACCTCTTCATTAACAATATAAGAATTGTAATTTTCTGTCAGAAACACTATATCTATATACTATACACTATACCTAAAATTAAATTAAAGAGCCAAGGGCTCTTTAATAAAGTTCATTTTCATTTATATAACGCTAAATCACAACAGTCACGTCAAGGCGATTAATATTGTAAGGTCTAAACCCAACAGTAAAACCACAACAATCAGCCGATCCCCTATGAGCAACTAGTTGGCAACAGTGGGAAGGAAAAACTCCCCTTTAACAGGAAGAAACCTCCAGCAGAACCAGGTTTACTGAGGGGAGGGAGACAGGACAAAAGACACAGTGTGGAAGAGAGATTAATACTAACTAATGATTAAATGCAGAGGGGTGTATAAACGCAGAGAGAGAGAGTAAAGAGATGGGGAGCCACAGATGTGTGGGCTTTTCATGGGAAAGTCATACTGTGGGAATTTCAAGTCAGACCGACTTACAGAGCATGTCTTTAAAAGGGTTATGTTCCCGGTCTGTTCGGCACGTCTCACGGAGCACTGCAGTTCATGGCCTACGAAGAGCTCAAGAGAGACTACAACAAATACAGGAACGCACATTCAGACGCAAAGCTGGTGAGTCACTAACCATGAGCCACAGACAGGCTGGAAACATTGTTTAATAAAACTCAGCCATAAGGCTTGTAACTTTTGAGTCTAATGAGACCGAGCCCACACTTGATAACAAGTGACTCATCAGTTTTCCTACACTGCTCTGCTCCCTTCTTCCTCCCTCCATTTATCTGTCTGTGCAAACAGAACCCATTGGAATACATCACAATGGCAGCATTATCCAAAATATTTGCCGTGGCCACAACATACCCATATCAAGTGGTGCGAGCTCGTCTACAAGACCAGCACAATAGATACAATGGAGTTATTGATGTCGTCAGACGGACGTGGAGGTAAGATACCGATCCACTCACAACCGGACCGAGCGTGCCGGCCGTCTCAGGTTCTGAGACTCAGGTTCAATCGCAGTATGCTGCGATTGATGCATACTATTTTCTCACTTGTCTCCTCAGGAATGAAGGCACCCTTGGTTTCTACAAAGGCATCATCCCCAACTTGATCCGCGTCACCCCAGCCTGTTGCATCACCTTCGTGGTTTACGAGAACATATCTCACTTTCTTCTCGAGCAAAATAAATGAGGTTTCAAAAGCAGGGCACTGACTGCCCCAAATGCCACAAGCTCATGCTGACATGTCGGCGCCGTGCGGAGATGCACGGGAGGACCATGTTGAGATCGACACCGAGCTGTCGTCGCCCAGTACGTGTAAATGTGCTGAAGTGAAAATCACTTGCGTGCTCTAAAAATAAGTGTTGCCAAATGGAGCAACAACAGTTTTTCTTCTTCTGTCTATACAACTTCCTGACAGTCGGTGAAAAATGGCGGAGATCTTTCTGTGATTCAGACGCACAATTAAGTTATAGGGAGCATGTCTGTTGCTGTTCGCCTTTATGGGGACAATGCTGCTTTAATAGTCTTTTTGTTTGCTTTTTTAAATACTGGTGGCGTGAGGGTCTTTTCTAAAGAGGTGGAAGACTGAAATATTTCATCATGCAGCAGTTTTCTTTACACTTTGTTTTTTGGCAACAGTGAGATACTGTCTCAACTATAAAACTATGAAAAACATCATTGTAAACATCAAATTCATGATTGGCTCAGAGGTTGCGGGTGCGTGAAATCATTTGCCTGATGACTGCTTTGAGCCCTCACATTTTTTTCCCTGACTTTTTTTGTTTTTGTCCTTGTGTCACTGTATCACCTGTGCTTTATAAGATTTTTTAATAAAATCTAAAATGTGCTTTAAAATGCATTCTCATGCCTGATTCATGTAAAGACATTAAACGTTACTTTGTTGCTACACCGACTATAAATAAAAGTGCTTCAGAAGTGAGAAGTAACATTTTCTTAAAAAAAAAAAAAGTGCTTTATTAACAGTGATAATGCATATAAACAGGTCACAGGATTACAGAGTTAAAAAATACTGTCCATGTCTGTTGCTGTACTCTAACAGCAGCCACAAGCTGAAAAAGCTACAGTACAAAGTTTATTTCCGGTAGACAGAAAAGTACAGTACTCGTGTTTGTAGGCCTGTCAACTGGTGTAGCATTTAAACAAAACTCAAAAACCTTCACGTTCCCATCAGTGACGCCTCAGCAAACCACACCTGATCATTGTGGCGGGTCAGATAACATGCTGTTACGCTACCAAAACTAGGTCCCTCCCAATCGTATTGCTTTATTTTCCTTACTTAGGCAATTCCTCTATGATAATCCTGGATACAGAATTCCAGCCTGTAGATGCGTCTCCTCTTGGATAATCAGCGCAGGTCCCCACCCACACCGCCACATCAACCAGCCCTGCTTTGACACCCTCACACAGCCCCTCAACTGCAGAGAGAGAGAGAGGGGAAAAAAAAGAGAAGACAGTGCAAATGAATTTCAGGGAACACCCAAACCGAGTGCAGACACAAGTTGTTTTCTGACACAGTGGTGAAAAAGTGGGCCTTTCAGGTTTAAAAACAGAAAAAAAATCATTAAAACCATGTAAAATCTTTCCTGTCTGCAGTCAATACCATTATCATGTCTGTGTAGTTAATTTAAGGCTGTTTATTAGCTTTAGCTTAACAAAAGATTGAAGCTGGGGTAGAGCCAGCTTCCCTGTCTGAAAGTCCCAAAGTAAAAAAGGGTGATAAATTGCAAGCTGTGGCTTCTTCACTTCCTCCATCAACACTTTGAGGAGCAGAAACTTGTTGCTCTCAACTAAGAAATAGTTCGATAACCCCAATCTTTTTTTTCTTATATTTTTAAATAGTTTAACCCTTCAAAACCTGCAGCTGAGACGGGTTGTCCTAACATGTTTTTGGCTTTAAATCTTGCACACATTCTCTGCTGTCTTCAAGCGTAGGTTATATAAATACATTTAAAAAGCTGTTGTTTTTTTTAAAGGTGCATAAATCAAACAATCTAATGCTGTGAATCTGAGAACTGAATTGTTCTACACATCTATACAAGCCCTTTTTGGGCACTTTCCAGAAACAATCCCCAGATGTTCCCCCTAAGCAGCTCCAGTTTCTGAAAGAACTGGAGCTGCTGTTACTTGCCCAAATCACAGTAAAGAAGGTGGCTTGGTTTGCCATGTCAGCCTTGGCACATCAGGTTGCAGAAGGCTAACAAGCAACATTTAAATGTATTAATTAGTGAGATATCTGCTGTCACCCAAAAGGAAACACACACTAGCTGTTTCCCCCATTTCTACACTTTGTTGTAGCCTTCCTAGCTGCTGGAGTGTGCACACAGTTTTCATTTTAGTGTAAAAAAAAAAAAAGTCCAGTCATGATGAACACAAATACACAATTTCACCACAGTGAGGTGCTTTAATGTACAGTGGCATTAACAGCTTTGTGAAAGTTTTTGATTTCATTGGTTTTGCACATGAATTGGTCGCAAAGTACAGCTGCAAATATAAACTATAAAATCTAAGCATCATTATGTCCTTCATGTGAACTGCTGGATTTAATTACTGCTTGGACTTTTTTTTTTTTTTTTTGGTGGGAACTAAACGTTTCTAGCAGCAGCAGCAGACTAAACAATGTTCAACAGGAAATTTGTGCCACTCTTCACACAACTGCTTCTCTGGATGTCTGTTGTGAACGACTCTCTTGAGGTTATTCCTACCTTCTGGCCTCTCACTTGGTTTCTCTAAAAGGTGGATTTTCTTTGACTTTCACTAGCTTGACTTTAATGTTTAAGGTTATTGATCCAGACAGCGTGGCGAGCTGTACAGGCCCAGAGCAGCAGGAGAGCACCAAGACATCATGGTGCCACCACCCTGCTTCCACCTTTGGATCCTCCGATCTTGTGTCACTAATTGGAATAATTGCTAACTCCTGACTCCAACTTTCATGTTGCCATCAGCCGAGGGTATGGATTTCAAACTTATTTTCCATCATGGGCCACATCCATCCCAGTTTGATCTTAAGTGAGCCTGACCAGTGAAATTCCCATTTCTTGTCAGTGTAAAGAAGTTTTAATTGCACATTTGATCCCCAAGTTATGTTAAAATAAGAAAATGAAGTTCAGTTTTAACAGGAAATCAGTTTTTTTTCTACATGACAAAGAAATGCTGCTGTAATAGAAGAAAGAAACCTGTAAGCACAATTATTTAGACAGACATGTTAAATTACAGAAGTAGTTTGGGAAGCTCATTAACTGTCCTGTGATTATAAAATAAAGTTGATGGTAATTCACAAAAAATATTATTTTTTATATTATGTATCATTGTTTTTTGTTTTTTTCTGAAATTTCTACAGTTGATTGTGGAAAAAACATGAACTTTTCTGTCAATTTTTTCAGTCTATTATCTAATGACTTTGATGTAGCATGAATGGCCACGGGGGAGGTCTTTCTCAGTAAGGATAAACCTGTAAACCTGTTTGAAAATACAGTTAAAAGTCCTTCACATTTTCTAAAGCTGTCCAGTAGGACCAGATTTCAGTCTTCGCTAGGCTGTTTCCAGCTCCTGGGCCTTATGTTTGACACCCTTGGCTTAGGGGTTCATGTGCTTTTTCTAACATTTCAACATGAATGAAAATAGTGCAACCATTCATGTGTTATGAGCTAAAATAGTTTGTGCTTGTTCATAATTAGGACTTGGATGAGGACCTGACATTATTGCAGGAAATTCTGCTTCACTTAATGTTTCTTTCAATAGCATTACTAGCACTGTGAGGTGGGAACAAGTATTGTTCAGAGTCTGTGTCGTACCTGAGGAAGTTCTGTGGATGTTGATGGTTGAGTTGAGCTCGGGACTGCCTTGGTCTAAGTAAATAATTGACTCTATGGGCAGTGGTCCTGTGCACTCCGCTCCATTGAAGGTGAAGTACCACCTCTGGCAGCATGCGTTCTTGCACTTGAGTCTGAGGGAGCCACTGAAGAGGACTCTGAGGGAGCTGTCAGAGCGCAGCTTGGTGAACGTGCAGTCCTGCAACGCAGCATGAAGCATAAGTGTGTGTTTAACGTGCGTTCACAGTGATTGAAATGCTCGCATTCCCCACAGATACAGCGAGATACTTACAGCCACTTTACCCAGGTCGATCCCGTAATTCAGTGAGTTCCAGGCACACTGCTTGTAGTTGGGTTTCCAGGGTTCCTCGAAAACTTCAGTAACGCATTCTCCTTTCTCGCCTTTCAGTCCATCGCGGCCCGGGATACCAGGCGTCCCGGGAATGCCGTTGGCCCCGGGGTTACCGTCTCTACCAGGGGTGCCTCCTGGACCCTGCAGGCAGCTACCATACTGAAAAAAGAAACAAGGAGAAGAGGGCATAGTGGTGGAATTTCATAGTGAAACAAACCCATGCAACAACAACATGACAACAACAGAATCCATTGTTATCAGACTTCCTGTTTTAAGACTGTCGTTCTTCCAGCGAGGATAAATCCATGTTTGGACTGCATGCACCACAGACACCTAAATGTTGCCATCCATCCAACCATCACACACAAGGAGCCAGATTACACATCACACAAACAAATGTGCTGAAGGAAGTGCAAAAAGCTGTGTTATCCGAATCAAGCCAAAGCAACAGGACCAGCAACCATGAAGCCGCCGAGCGAGCGAAACACAGCTCTGCTGTTAATGAGGAACTGAAGGTTCAGCGGTGGCCTAAATTAGTAGGTGTCTGGCCACTCATCCCTTAATGTGATTCATTGTCCTGTTGAACCTTCTGCTATGTTTAAACAGACGCAGCATCCTACTCAGGCTGACTCAAACCCACGCGCACACACTCAAGAGACAGGGGTGCTTGCCAAGCCTTACCACATGCAAATATAGACACAATGAGGATCTAAATAGATCTGCCTAACGTGTTCCTCAAAGGGACACTCTGACCAGCAGATTGCAGTGTGTCGCATAGGTTCAAGCTTTTTTTAGGTGGAGGTGGCTTTTCATTTGTAAGCAATTCTGTAGGGACACAAGTTGACATATAGAAATGTGTCCTCACCCTTAAGTAAACATGGAAGCCGAAAGCATTTTGCAGATTTTTGTAAGGTCATTGTTGCCCTTTTGCTCAGTATGCATCTGTGGAGTAGTTATGGAAAGTGGGAGGGGGGGCATGTGTCCAAAAGGCATTAGGGCAAGAAAAAAAAAGCAGGGGAGGAGAACAAAGAGCTTTTACACCAGCCAGCTTCAACATCTTAACCAGACTTGAATCTCTGGGGTGAAGTAAAAAAAAAAAAAAAAAAGTATTTCAGATGA
>VURO01015215.1:0-10183 GCA_015108175.1 Pelvicachromis taeniatus
TCTCACACACCACACACGCTGCCTCCGCCCGTTTTATCGAGCATGCATCGGCAGTGACTTGTGTGGACTTGGTGGAGCCAAATAACCCGTCATGCATTTCGCAAGACCAGCCCGGTGACGTTCACATGACCTGTGACATCATTGAGTACGCTCGCGTTCTCGGCAAGTCCGGTCTTGCCGAGAACGCGAGGGAGTACGGACTGGCCGAGAACGCACGTCCGGACTCGCGTACTTGCGATTGAGAAACAGCCACTGACCTAAATGCGCAGAGGAATAATCAGGAAGTGAAAACGCACAAGAAACACAGCTGACACAAATAAGCACAATGAGACAGGGAAACTGGACTGAACATGGAAACAAGGGACCTTCACAATAAAACAGGAAACATGATATGATAGTGGAGGAGAGGCAGAGGAGAGGGAGCGAGGGAACGTGATCGAGAGCTAATGATATATGTTACTGCTAAGCAGCTTAAATGAGTTTAGCATTTACGGAGGTTGGGTGTTTATCTCTGAGTGTGTGTCTACGTGGGGGGTGTCTGGATGAATTAAAGGGTAAAAACCAGCGTTAGTAACAAAGTTGAAAACTTACGGTCGTTTTATGATCGGCCATTTCCACCTTACAAAGCCGGCAAAGACTGAATCACTTCCTGTTCGGTTAAAATATCCCCATACTGTAGAACTGCGTGTTCGGGGGGCGTGGTTTAAGTCCACATGTTACCGCTACTCGCTGCCGACAACGCATCCACGCAAATTTTTTATGTCGACGTATTTTACGCGTCGACGTATTTTACGCGTCGACGTAATCGATTACGTCGACGCGTTGTCCCAGCCCTAATTGACAAGTCATTTTAACCGAGTCTGGGGACTGACTCACTTTGGAGCCTGCCCCATGTGGGCGTTAGTGGAACTGCAGATTATTGCATGAAACGAATGTTGTTTTTCAGCATCAGAGGCTGCTGCATGATTTAACCTCGTTTCACCTGCAGCAGCCACACAATATACATGACATACTGACTCTCAGGCTACTTGAGCTCCAGTCAAGCAAGTAAATAAATAATGAGCTCATGGAGTCAAAATTAAAATAAAGACAAATTGACTTTTACCGCTTACATAAGTTCCCGAGATAAAGCCCTGTTTCCGACATGTTGTACAAAAATCAAATGAAAAAAGAAAATTATAGTTGCACCCATTTATTGTTAAGGTTTTAACTGTCTGTACAAACGCATTCATGAAAGTGCACCCTCATGCTTTAATTCGAGGACCCAAATGTGGCATTAATTGTTTAGTAATCACAGACGTTTTGAAAACTAGTCCGTGCTCAGAGGCTCGTGCAGCTGGAATAATTGCAGAATGCCGTTTTGCATTGTATTGCTAAAATTAAAATGACTCCGAGGGCTGCATACGTGTGGTTCAGCTTCTGTGGGGTAGTTTTCATTTACATGTTACTAATGAACTTAATTAGCTTTTCCATTAAGTGTTTTTAAGCGTTACACACCTCTCAGCCTTTTTTTGAAACATGTTGCTCCAAAACAAAAGCTCGGTGTATAAACGATCAAAGACAAGTTTCAATTTTGTGAAATTTTGATGCTCCACATTTTTCAGGAACGAGGTTTTATTACAATGTGTGGCTCATATAAAATAACCAGGGCTCCTTTTGTTCTCCCCCCACAGTCAAACCTGTGCCAGAACACCTCTGTGCATGTGACAGATGTCGGGCTCATGCGCCCTCGTGGAAATTTATTTGAATATCACACAAAGGTTAATTCCACCCATGGGTTCCCCCCCACTTTTCTTTTACTTTTTTTTTTTGCTCAGTGTTGTTTTCATCCAACAAGGTGCATTGTGGGGCCAATCTACCTAATTACAGAAAATGAAGGCGACATTAGCTGCCTCAGATCACAGTGAGAGGAGGCGAGAGAGACGACTGGCCTTGGAGAATTGGGAAATTGGAACGCCGTGTTCGAGCGATTCCTGCGGGACGCTTTTGTGATTGTTGGAGAAAAGGGTTGCTTAAACCTCGGGTCACACATTTGATCCCATCCCATCCCTGCGGGCTTTCCGTGTTGGCCAAAATTAAATGTGCTTTGCACAAAATGTTATTCATGCTACTTGTAATTATACGCTTATGCGGGGAGGCAGGACTGGGCATATTTTTGCAGATTGCGTGTCAGCGTGTTAAAATTCTTATTCCCTCAAAAAAATATGCACAAAAAGTTCATGTGCTGTTGGAAATTTGCAGCATTTAACACAATTTGCTTTTCTGTAAGAACATCCCTTTAAGTCAGCTGAACTCGTTTGTGAAATGTTTGCTTTGAGCCGCTTCTGCTCAAATTCGTGTGAACTGTTTTGAAAGCCGGTGAAAGGGATGATTGATGCGCAGACGTTTGAGGCCGGAGATTCAGCACGAGTCGCGCTTCAATGTCAGGGTATAAAGAAAATAGCTGAAAGCTTGCAGGCTGATGAGGCGCCCTGATGAAATCTGCTGAGTTGTGAATGGGAGAAATTGGACAGGTCATTATGTAAAGCTAAGTACATTTGCTGCATTTATTTAATTTCCAGAAAACGGTGTCAGTCGTTGTGGGAGTGATGTGTCGCCTCCAGATGGAGGTAAACGTGACAGACCGTCTCCTCTCTTTGTTTCTCTCAGGCGCCGTTTGCCCTCAGCCTCATCAGCAGAAAGTGGACCATGGAGCCAAAGGTCACCGTTAATACCCGGATTGTGCTGGTGGGAGCTTCGGACGCAGGTTTAGCTTTCCTCGAGGTGCTTTGTTTCTGGTGAGTCTGCCTCTGAACTAACTCCAGGATTGATTGCGGATGGACTTTCTAAATTTGTGGCAGGAGCGACAGTGTTTTTCCTCTTTCGCTCTGATCTGATTAGCTGTTTGGTGTCCCGGGGCAAAAATGTGCTCAAGCCCTTATTAAGCCTCTCACAGAAACCCTCTCACCATCTGTATGTACCTTATCATCTCCGAGTCCCCGTCAAGCACAGAGCACACAGCTCTGCTGCACACGGCAGCTTCATTAGCTGCTCAGAATCTGACCTGCACACCCAAAGTGTACAAACGGGCCCCAAATACTCACAGGGTCAAATATGGATTAGTCCACCTCTAAAAGTAGTTCCTGATAAACACATGTTTAATAAAAATTCATTAAAAAACAAAGTTGCTGTTATGACTTTAAGATTGTGTTAATTTTTATGAGTTTTTATGAGTTTTATGAGTTTTTATGAGTTTTGAGAAATCGGGGGTCGCGACCCCAACCGGTCGCAGCAGATGGGGTGACCGGTTGGGTCTGAGCCGCCCCTCCCTGAGCCTGGTTCTGCCGGAGGTTTCTTCCTGTTAAAAGGGAGTTTTTCCTTCCCACTGTCGCCAAAGTGCTTGCTCATAGGGGGTCATATGATTGTTGGGTTTTTCTCTGTATGTATTATTGTAGGGTCTACCTTACAATGTAAAGTGCCTTGAGGCGACTGTTGTTGTGATTTGGCGCTGTATAAATAAAACTGAATTGAATTGTTTAACATTACATGTTCAGAATAGGTCACAGTGGGTGTGTCCACATGTGTGTAATTATAAAAGTCTGTGTAAATCACTCAGAATCGTCAAGTGGCACGACCTGAAACGTGCAGCTCATGTTTCTGCATCAGTAACTGTCTGCAGACAGTGATGTCTGCCATGAGCGGCAAACAGGTCAAACTACATGGGGCAGAGAAGAAGAGCGCGGTGGTGATGCAGGTGCTGTAACAGAGATCTGGTAGATGTTACAATGAAACATTTTCAGGGCATCTCGGTTAAAATGTGGGCCGATGCGTCCGAGGAGCCCAGAGCCTCTCACTCGAGCTTCTCTTTCATTTCTTTATCGCCGTTCATGCCAGGAATCCAAACCTCTGGAAATGTCACTTGACTCCAGCTCAGGCGTCTTCTGTTTGCCTCCGTCCTCGCTCTCTGAGATTAACTGCTCCAGCAAATACGGAGAAGCTGAGGGCTGCTGATTCAGAGCCAGCTGATAGCTGCCAGGCAACCGGGGTTGTTGTTTTGTGAGAGCGAGATCTCTCAGCGCTCATAGAGGCGGCGATGCTGGCATGGCGGCGGTGCCGGGGCAGGCGCACGCAGCTGTCTCAGGCCTGGCATTCAGCGGGGGCCAGAGCCGGCCCCCTTTAATTAGCCACTCCACTGTTTCCCCCGTCAGGATCTGCCGCAGCGATCTGTGTTTGCTGTCACTAATGAGTTGACTAATGAGGCAGTTAGTGTCCACTGGACTAATGGTGAGGCGGCAACGCATTTAGAGGGTGAAAGATGGGTCAGTTTCGGCCTGCGAGGGGCCCCCCTTATCAGCCCTGCCCAAACGTCCACCCGCCCTCCCATCCCTCCACCCCAACACAGATTTCCTTGTGCTCATTGATTCCAGCCCAGCAGCAGCACCAACCCCCCCCCAACTCCATTACTGGCTGGGACGGGGTCAGGCAGATAAAGAGCTCTGCGGCGGCTCGGCCCTCTGCTCACCGCGGTCAGTCTGCGGGGTCACCGCGGCTGTCTGTCACCAGCAGATAACAAAGCACATCCAGAGCTGCCGATTTAGTCGCATCCAGACGCCAGTAATGGGCCATAATGCCTCAGTGCTGCAACAAAAATTCATCTTCTGGCTCAGGTTGACAAAGTTTGACTGCGGTGTTGTCGGTTTGTTGCTGTGTTGTTGTTGTTATTCGCTTTATGTTCATGTCAGAAAGCAACACTGCTGACAAAAGCACGGAGGCATTTTTATCCGATCCAGCCGTAAATATTGTTTGCTGGGAAATATTTTCCTTATATAAAAATGTGTTTATGATACTAATATCTACAGGTCAGTAATGAAGGACTTTTAAAGGAAAGAGTAGGTGGAGGTCCTGACACCTGCCCACTGAAAATTCATCAGATCATTCATATTTGTACCTTTTTGTTTGTTTCCTCAGTAGATGGAAGGTCTCTCTGCTTGCTAGTTATCACATTCCAAATTACAGTTGTAACAGTAACATATTGGCATGTTTGGTTACCATTACTAAAACATAAGCAGACTGGTTCCTGTGACTGCTCAAAGCACTTAATGCTTCCTAGCTAACATTGACATTCTGATGAACGCATCAGGACCAAGTCAGGGTTCGATATTGATATCGATCGGTAATAATGTGAGGACCAGAAAATGTGAGGGCAAAATAACAGCTGGCAATGTGAAGTGGGCGGGTTAAACTTTTCTGATCTTTGAGTAAAAGTGATGGATACCATTAATCAGCATATGGCGCGGTGGTAAATACATTAGAGGCTTAGCGAGCTGGAGCCTGGAACATCTGCTAGCAGCTAACTGCCAGTGACAAAGTGACCGGCGAGCTGCTCGTCTCGTGTGGATGCTGATTCATAGGTTAAGATGGAGCGGCGAGGTTTGTGACTACCACTGCAGTCAGCCTCCAGGTCTGATCTGAGATCAGCTCTACAAAATGTGCAGTATAATGAGTCGTTTAATGAAAGCATTATTTAAAAAGCAGCAACTTTTTGGCTCAAGTGCTGAGCAGATTTTCATTTGGCTGACCAGGTGGTGTCTTTGCAATCAGCTTCTCTTTATTATACCCATGGAGCCGCAGTATATAGCAGTAGTACACAACATAATATTACAGGCACCATATTTAATGGTACCTGTAATATTTTACAGATAAAGTAGACACCCAGGAACGTCAGTTTTTGGTTATTTGGCTGTAGTCCTGTGACTATCCTGTATACCAGAGATTACCTCCAAGCACAGCCATCGTGTGTTTACCAAATCTCTCCCTGCATGTATCCACTGGTACAACTACTCACTAATATGGAACAACAGCCTTCCCACGTACAATCGGTTTAGCAGCATTTTGGTGTCTGGTGTTGTCAATGTGCGCCGCTGGGCGTTAATTTAGCAGGAAGCAGAGATAAGAACAGAGCAGGAGGTGATCAGAGTGTCAGGGTGATAAGGCTGGACGCCGTGAGGTACACACACACACGCCGCTATTCACCGAGCGTAGGAGCTGGAACTGCTGTTATCAGCTGTGTAATGTCCTGTAGGCCACAACAAAAGAAGCCATTTGCATCACAAGAGATGGTTTATACTGTCAACGGTAAACTCACAAGAGCTCGGAAGGCTCCGGTTTCTCATGCTCAGGAACACAAACGCATCAGGTTTATACTTTGTAAACAGGGATTTTAAAAGGTTTATGTTTTATGTAACAGCACCACAATATGTAATTCATGGTAATATCTGAACAGGATCAAATCTAAGCTTTTTGAGCCAAGAATACACAACCCTGTGTAATTTACATTTGTCTGTCAGCAAACTGAGCATTAAAACCCCCAAAAAACCAAACCGCACAGTGGGACAGCCGGCACATCCTCACAGGTGTTTTCACTTCAGTGCACTCAAATCTGTTACAGTGTCAGGGCGGGGTTCACTGTGTGTTAGGAAGCAGGACCCAGAAGCACATACAGGGGGAGCTGTTGCAGGTTTTAACGAAAAGCGAGTTTTTATTTTGGCTCAATGTCGCAGGAAACATGGAAACTATGACAGACTGTGATAACTGTGGTGAGTATAACAGTCGACCTGACAATGAACAAAGGAAGACGGAGGACTTAAATACACACAGGCGGCGATCAGGGGAACACACGGGGGAACAGCTGACTGACAGAAACATAATGATGCCGCTGGGAAGTGAAACTAAACACAAAGACAAAAGCGGTGTCCCAATTCAGGGGCCGCATCCTTCGGAGGCCGCATTTGTAGACCGGTTACGTCACAGCGATGCAACGAAGGCTGTCCCAATTCGTAGACTCCTTCAAATGCAGCCACCACATGCGTCCTTCATTTCCCCGATTTTGAAGGACGGGTCGGGTGTATCCTTCGTGGCCCAACATATCCCAGAATTCATAGCGCGGCCCAGCCAATTCCAGTTTCCAACAATGGCGGTAGCTACTTTGTTTTAATATTACTCTTATTACTCTTTTAACATATTTTCAGGTGAGAATGTAGCTGTGTAACCTTCAAAGATCTGCTCGGTTTATCAGGACATCACGTATTTGCGGGGGTGCTCTGACGCTTTCGGAGGCGTCTGTTACCCACCAGCTCGATCGCTGAGCGGGTCGTCGAGGTTCACTAGAACCGGTGAGTACAGCGGACTCCCGGGACATCGTTTTCAACCCCCCGCGGGCCGCGATCGAGTTGGTGGGTAACCGACGTCTCAGAAAACGTCGGAGCATTTTTGCAAATACGTGATGTCCTGAGTAAGTGGGTTTGTTTTCACTCAGCTGAATAAACGTCAAACAGGAAACTGATTAAACAGAAGTGTGAGATGGTGGAGGAGTTACTCCAGTTTCCTGTTAGATGTTAGAGAGCGAGGAGCAGACAGCTGAGTATATTCAACTCCACGAGACAGCTGCTGACGCAGATCTGAAGGCTGGACCGTCCCATTTCACAAGCCTCGCACTTCCGGCCTTCTTGGCCTTCGGAGGACCCGGCCCACGTAGACCGCGAAGGCCGATTCCTCCGAAGGATGCAGCCCCTGAATTGGGACACAGCTTGTATGGATCATTATTGAAGGAACCTTAGGCTGCACCACCATTGCCTCACAAGCCACAATGTCAGCTGAGTCAAACCGAGTTTATTCCACTGGTAGGGGTACGACACGAGCCCCTTAGTTTTAGATAGAGGCTTGCGGTAACCATTCGTGTTAGATAATAGCCAAACGGCACTCATCTTCCAAGAAAAATATCAGCAGTCAATCAATAATGCATTCAAGGTTCACTTTGAAAGTGATCTTCTGCTCGCAGTTAATATCATGTGGCTGCTCAGCTACAGCCCACTGTCTCTAAATGAATTACCTGGCTAAATAATCAACTGCTATGGTGTCACTGGCTGCTGCACAGCAGATATTTATCTCCAGGGAGGACAGCTTAATATTGCCGGAAACATTCATATGAGAGGAGGATAAGCAACTACGTGTGAAGATAAGATGACTGCCATCAAGCAGCTTAATGATTTCCAACTACCACATGTCAATAATAGGAAAGCTTATGCATTTGTAGAAGTTCTGCTTTATTGACGATTTGCATAGAAATTGCCTTATTTTAGACTAAATAAGGACTTTTTATTCACTTAATATGATTCTTTATCCAAGGTCTATTATAAGATATGGTATGGTTTGTGTGTCTGTGCTAGTGTGGATCCCACTGACCAATATATAACACGTAAGAATTTCATTCAGTTGTTGCTTACTCAGTACCTCAAATACACTCATACGTTATGCTTATTTTTGCCTTTTTCATGCATGCTTTTTAGCATTCACTGTACACTTAGTTTGCTAGTCTGATCTTTCGGACTGGAAACTGGAACTTGAACATAAGAAAATAATACATTTTAATATCTTTAGAATGTCTTCAAATATTTATTCAAAATAAGCTTTGACGTGTCTTTAGTTTGGCGTAATGACGATGACCTGGTCTCCCAGTTTTAGATTAAAAAAAAAAAATTAATCTCAAAGACAAATACAAAATACAATTTTGTATACTGACCAAATATATAATGAAGGGTATAACTAGTCCCGGGTCATCAGCACTGAAAAGGAACAGTTCACTTTTTGTTCAACAGCAATTTCTGCTTAAAAAGCTTTTAAAAGCCCCTCAGGTGTGTTTCAGTACAGATGCCAGTGTTGTAATAATAGAACCAGTTATGTATCACATCACAATAATACTGTGTAGAAGGAAATATGTTATCCACATAACCAGTGAGGCTGCTGACATGCATGAATTACAGCCGCCTCCATAGACCCTGCAAACGGTTGCTGATGAAAACATAATGGTGGACTGCGCTCTCCCTCTGTGGTGCAGCTTTGGCACATGAAGACCAGAGGAATAATTATTATTTCAGGAGAACAAATATTACCCCTTGGGCTCCAATTATTTTCATGCATTGGCTTGTTTGGTGTCTGAATAGGTTCTTTCTTAATGGTAAAAAACCACTTTTGAATCCACCCTGTGTGTGAACATCGAGCTGCTGCTGATGCATATGATACTGACTCGATATTCTCACTGTATCTGACCTCTGCACAGCTAAATCCAATATCTGACTTAAAATCAAACTAAAACTATGGCGTGTCAGTTTATCTGTCAGTATTTTCTAAAACTATGTTGGAGATGTAATCAATACATCTATATAGTTCTCAGCATTGTCTGTGGTAATAGTGTAGAGGTACACAAGTACCGAGTGGTGTGATTGGTTTATTTTGATGGATTTCAAATAATGGTAATTGACACACGTCAGATTCCTCAAACTGTTCCCTGTAAGCGACATGATGCTAACCCACATGCAGCGCTATTAGTGATTAAGCTAGCATGCGGCGGGCTGAAACCCGGGATCCTGCAGAGAACTCATGCAAGGAGAACAAAGACGTCACCGACTTTTATTAGCACGCTGCGCTATGGTAGCAGGTGTTAGCTATGGTGAATGATTGCATTTGTTTAACACCACCGATAACACCACTGTCAGGCTGTTCTAATGTTCAATCTCTACTTTTAAGATGTGGTTTAACATGTTCCTATTTAATAAAGCTTTTAATAAACACTGCATCAGGTGACCCTGAACCATCCGCAGGTAAGCTGCTACAGGCAGGGGCGGATCTAGAAGGGTGACATGGGGTGGCATGTTCTCTTTCCACCCCTAGTGCCACCGCAGTTTGGCATATGACAGTGTTGTTTATTAAAATTAGATAGCTAAAGCATATAGTTAGGGCTGGATCAGGTGACCCTGAATCCTCCCTTAGTGATGCTGTGATAGGTTCAGACTGCTGGGGGACTCCCATGATGCATTGCGTTTTTCCTTTTCAGTCACCTTTCTCATTCACCATGTGTTAATAGATCTCCCTGCATTCAACCATACTTGTTATTAATCTCTGGCTCTCTTCCACAGCATGTCTCTATCCTGTCTTCCTTCTTTCACCCCAACCGGTGGCAGCAGATGGCCCCGCCCCTCCCTGAGCCTGGTTCTGCCGGAGGTTTCTTCCTGTTAAAAGGGAGTTTTTCCTTCCCACTGTCGCCAAAGTGCTTGCTCATAGGGGGTCATATGATTGTTGGGTTTTTCACTGTATGTATTATTGTAGGGTCTACCTTACAATGTAAAGCGCCTTGAGGCAACTGTTGTTG
>VURO01015217.1:0-15320 GCA_015108175.1 Pelvicachromis taeniatus
GCTGCGACTGCAGTAATGCGGACACTGCATTGGTCTGTTGTGGTGAAGAGAGAGCTGAGTGTAAAAGCCAAGCTCTCAATTTACTGGTCGATCTTCATCCCTACCCTCACCTATGGTCACGAGCTGTGGGTAGTGACCGAAAGAACGAGATCGCGGATACAAGCGGCGGAAATGGGCTTCCTCCGAAGGGTGGCTGGCCTCTCCCTTAGAGATAGGGTGAGAAGTTTGACCATCCGGGAAGGGCTCAGAGTAGATCCGCTGCTCCTCCACATCAAAAGGAGCCAGTTGAGGTGGTTCGGGCATCTGACAAGGATGCCTCCTGGGCGCCTCCCAGGTGAGGTGTTCCGGGCATGTCCCACCGGGAAGAGGCCTCGGGGCAGACCCAGGACACACTGGAGAGATTGTATCTCTCGGCTGGCCTGGGAACGCTTTGGTGTTCCCCCGGATGAGCTGGAGGAGGTGGCTGGGGAGAGGGAGGTCTGGGCTTCTCTGCTTGGGCTTCTCTGTCTGGGCTTCTCTGCTTGGGCGACCCGGTCCCGGATAAGCGGAAGAAGATGGATAGATGGATGGATAGTTTTTAATGACAAATAATTGTCAGTTTTTTCACTTGCTGTTCACTTCAGTCTTGCAGAGCACCAAACTGTGAGCTGTGGCTGATTAAAAAAGCATAGATGAACACAGTTAGCTGCTGAAGAGCCAGACTTGGTATGAGACCAAAAATGGGGAAAGAACATTCATCAGGTGTGGAGAACGTGGCCATGTGTCAGCTGGATGTGTAATGGGTTTGTCAGTGTGCCATAACAATTTTTTTAAGGTGATAATACATCAATGCTTACTGCCAAGTGACCAAAACAATCAGTGTATGTGTTGCCCTGTACATGCCAAAGAGACTAAATCCATTATTAGAATTTGATTTGAACCCCGCATAATTTAAACTCTAATACTGAAATAAAGTGACACAGATCAACTACAGAGTTTAATGTAATTTCCTGATGCAGCCATTGTTGTATACATGATGTAAAAGTACACTGCACAAAATGCTTCATGCCCATCTGAACCCGCATGGCAAAATCCTGGATACGAGCCAAAAGTGAAAGATGAGGGCATGTGGCGACGCTCGAGGGACCCGCGTAGAAGATCAGTCCATCAAAAACCTAATTTCTGAAGCCAGCTTCATCCCACCTGAACAGACATCCTTATCATTTTTTTTACCTTCTTCCTCAACCACCATTTGGTCTCTTCTTCCCCCCGTCCCCCTGCCATCCGCTCATATCACGTCACATTTTCTTCCCATTTTTCTCCTGCTCTCCTGCTCTTCAGACTTATATTTCACACTGTACTCACAACACATCACATCCCCTTTTGATGTATTTCATATGTCAACTGTCATTGGTCCCCTCTCTTCCCGCTTCCCCTCTTCTATTTATTTTCTTACCCTTCAATTTCACTGTTGCCTTCCTCCTGCCCCTCCTCCAACCCCTCCATCCACCTTCTCCTCCTGCTCGCCACCCTGCTCACGTCCAGGTCTGTTTCCACTGATAAGACTCTCAGTGGCATCCACACACACACATACACACACATACAAACATGCACAGTAGCGCAGATAACAGTGTTGTAGTGCCGACAGCATCGCAGTTACCCGCTATTCATCTCTTCCCTAATTTTGTTGCTAATGAATTGGCCATCAGGGATTTTTTCTCTCTCAGCCAAATAAGAGCAGCAGACATGCAAGAATGAGATGGACAACATGGAGGAGGTAAATAACAGAGGACAAAAAAAGTTGTCCTTTTTTTGTAAATCCATTTTGTTTTTGGCTGCACCCAAAGCAAAGTTATTACCTGCCATGCCGTGGCTGGCTCAGGTAGAGAGCAGAGAGTAAGCTGCCCTCTCTCAGACACAGGCTGAGCCACAGGGCAGTCAGTTTGTTATTGTCAGACACAAATAAAGCGTTTCTGTCTTAGAAAAATAAGAAAATAGTTTTGGTTTTTTTTTGATCAACCACTGATAAACACAAGTCTGAACTAACACTAAATGTATGACCTTCTTGTATGTATGGCTAAAATGTTCTCAGATTCAAATGTTGGCATTTCTTTGGGAATATGTCAACAAAATCAATTAATATGAAACTGAAGAAATACATTTTAATTTATTCTGATTTTGTTTCATTTTTAAAAAATGTAATTACTGTTATTGAACACAAAATTGGAATTGCAATTAAGCAACAAGCCGTCAGTTGTGCAAAGGCTGAAAAAAATGTAGATGTTCAAGATGGTAATGGTTTGTTTTATGATTCAAAAATAGATAATATTAGCATTTACCAAAAAGTCTTCTTAATACTAAATTCACTCCTTCCTATATCTTTCTCTGCAAAACACAGCTTGTGTTAGCCAGAGCTGAGTCTTGGAAGGACTCTTAATTTAGTCCATACCGCACTAGAGTTTTATTTGGAAGAAAAAATAAAGTACCTCTTAATGTAGACATATGGAGTCTTGTGTACAAAGACTCTACAAAAACTTAAAAGCTGGCCTCTGGGCCCGGGGCTCGGTCCGCTCTGGTGCAGCTGGCAGCCGGCGGAGCCTGCGGGCACATCACTGCGGCCCCCTCTGATGGGTGACCCCTCATCTGGGGCTCTCCTCGGCTCCTCCGATGACGCCCCACACCCTCTGACAGATCGTTACATGGAGAAGCCTTTTGAGTACAAGTACGCTCATCCACACAGGTGTGCACACAGGTGTTCAGAGACGCAATCTACACCATTCTTGGCTGCTGCCTTGGAGCACGTTATGTGCTGTCAGTCCTGCGAGCTGCACAATAATATTCAATATTTAGTATTTACTGTTACTCACACTTATCTAGGTTATTGCTGTGGTCCCTATATTATGTTGCTGTGCGTTGCTTTTGCTTGTTTTCTTTTGCTTTTGTTTTTGTTTGTTTCAACAGGTGATCCAGTGGATTTTTTTTTCTCTTTTTTTCTCTTCTCTTACTGTCCCTCGTCCATCTGTTGTTCTCTCCCTCCCTCCCTCCCTCCCTCCCTTTCTTTCTCTCTTTCTCCTTTTCCTATCCTGCAGTCATGTCTGTCTCATTTATAACAACAGAAAAGAAAAGAAAAGAAAGAAAGAATCAGAACAATGAAGGTCATCAAGACGAAAATGCCCTTGCTGGTGCCGAGGTTGAAGTCAACCCGGATGCAGGAGAAGTAGAGGAGGATCTGTTTCTTGGAGGATTCAGGAAACGGTTCAGAGAGGAAGACAGTGAAGATGAGAAAAGTAATGCCAGCAAACATTTCCGCTGGTGGGATGAATTTGCCGACAGCACCTCTGAAGCCGAAGACTCCCTACTTGAAGGCAATAAAGAAAGCGATGAGGGTAATGAAGACACAGGTGAATTCAAATAGTGACATGCCAACCGTCACTCACAGTGACAGAATGGCACCTCTTTAATAAAAATGCATCTTCTACTCAGTTGTCTTTTGATTAAATGCAAGCACTGCAACAACCTTGTTTTTAAAAAGAGATAAAACTGCTTTTGTAAAACCAAATTACTCTGGCAGAGTATTCTGATTCAGATATTCAAACATAATCAATGGAAAAGGCTGTGCCATCCTACAAAAACAACTTTACACCAAAACTTTAAAGGTGTAACAAGATGCTGAAAAATAATGCTGAACCATCAGTCCTCAACCACAACATTTACTGTAATCCTGATACTGATATTTGCTGATGCCTTTCATACATTTGTTAGATGTGAAAGTGACAGGATAGATTGGAGTGTGTTGCAGAGACAACACAGTCCACAGACTACTAAAAGTTAAACATGTACAAGGGAAACCAGGAACATGAGGAGATACTATGAACATCTCAGGAGCACTCAAAGCACTTTCTTACTACAAGCAACATGCGCACAAAAAACTCTGGATTCAGTAACTTGTCCAGGGATACTTTGATTAGAAAAGAACAGAAAAAAAGAGAAAAAAAAGAAAAGAAAACTAAAGAGCTACATCTCAGACTCTACACGCCTCAGTTAGCACATTAAACGCTACTGTGACATGACAGTACAATTAGAAAAAGACTGAAAAATTATGGCTTGTTGAGAAGTGTTGCCAGGAGAAAACCTCTTCTCTATTAAAAAACAAACAAACAAAACATGGCAGCACAGCTTGCATCTGAACAAACTACAAGACAGATGAGACCAAAATGGAGATGCTTGGCCATAATGACCATAATGCACAGCACCACGTTTGGCACAAACAGCTTAAACACCTCATTCCAACTGTCAAGCATGGTGGTGACGAGATTTTGATTTGCAATTGTTTTGCAACCTCAGTATCTGTGCACCTTGAAATCACTGACTCGACCATGAACTCATACGTGGTCATACGTGAGACTGCCCATTCAACACCTAAAGTTTGGCTGAAACTGGGTCTCGCAAAAGCCGAATGATGATCCCAAGTACAGCAGCAAATCTACAACGGAGTGCAAAAAAAGAAAAGAACTGGACCAGTCAAAGTCTAAACCTCAACCTGACTGAAATGTTGTCGGGGGAGCTTAAGAGAGCTGTGCATGAACAAATGCCCTCAAACCACAATGAACTGAGGTAATGTTGTATAGAAGAGTGGGTAAAACTTAATCCACAATGAAGAAGAGCTGGTTAACTATGAATCAGAAGGCCAGTGGTTCAGTCCTTGGACCCTAGAGTAGGGGGTTGGTCTGCACCCCTGTTTCACACACCCTGCCAGGTAAGGGGGGCTTATTTTTTTCTGCCTGTCCTTCCTTAGACATTGTCAGACTGTATTCCACTCATGATGTAATAACTGAAATAACATGAATAGAATTGAAGAAATCAACAGATAAACTCTGAACAAGAGGAGCCTATAGAGAAATTATAGAGCTGATCTTGGAAAAGCAAAATGTGGTTGGCACAGCAGGAAATTCAGATCAAAATTCGAATTGCAAAAGCAGCGAGACAGGACAGGATTTTTTTTTTTTAAAAACAGACTCCTTGCACATATCACTGAAACAGAAGTGCCAAACTATCTCTTTGTGTTGTAGCTTTTTTTCCTTTTGTTGCTTAGTTACGTAACTAGGTTTAACACATTGTTTTGCTTGGTTTTGTTTCATGTACTGATTAGGTAGTACTGTTTTGTCAAAGATAGTTGGATTTGTTTGTTGTTTGCTGGCCTTGGTTCATGTCAAAGTCCTCTGCTTTCAGTTACTGGGATATTGTTCTTGACTGAGCAGATATTAATAAATAATATCTTTAAGTGAAAAAAAAACAAAACAAAAAAACAACGTGAGTTGCTGGTAAAGTCTTATAGAAAACGATTACTTCAAATTATTAGTGCTGAATGTGGTTGTAAAAGCTATTAAATTATGGGGGGTACTTTTACAGGATTAGGATGGACTTGGGCTTGCTTACCGAGCAATAAATGTGTACATTTTTAACACATGAGGCACCATGCTTTGGCGTTTCAGACCTTGACATCTCCAGTATAGAGTTACTTGATGGGAAATAGCTCAGGTAACACAAGCAGCTGGTGGTATTTTTGGCAGTGTACCACAGTCGTGGATAAAAATTCCCCTGGCTTTTGATGGTCAGCTTTTTGAACAGATTGAAATGTAGAGGTTGCCAAACACAACAGTAATGAACAAGGCGGTGATTAGCTTCATGACACAGCTGCTTACAGGGGTCATGAAGACTGGAACACACACACACAAACTATATGTATTCATGTTTAATCAAATCTCCTGTTTCCTGTAAGAAGTTTCTCTTATTGTGGAATTCATTTGCATATTTTGAAGTAAGCCTAAGCGTAAGCCTGTGATTCATGCTGTTAGCCTGAATCATTTCCACAAGCTGGATAAAAACCCTTTTGGGTTTGAACATCAAAAATTATGCTAAACAGCTCCATGTATTATATACATCCACCTGTATTTGGCTGGTTATACCTTCCTTGCAGTAGCCTTTAGTCACACCTAGCTCTGTTAAGCAGGTACGGTTTGCACCAGATAATTCCTTTTATATTTCTTCCAAGCCAACTGATACAATGATGTCTGACCCACGTCCCACCTGCACTCAGAATTCAAATGCCATCGTAGTCTGTCCAAAATGTCAGTGCAGCTTAAATTCCTCCCAAATGTGGGCTTTTGAGAAAGGAGACTGTCACTTGGATTCAGTGTGTGACCCACAGCTCTTGCATTTGTGGTCTTAATGCTAACACTCTGCACCTACTGTGACGGCACATTGTGCACATATCACTGTTCACCCACACGCATCCACCACTATTTAAGGCAGACCCAAGGAATAAATTCTACAATTTTAAGTAAGATTATTTTTTTGATCCTAATGAAGAGAAAGGTGGTCAGTTTTAGCTGTTGGTGTGAACAAATGCATACATGGAAACAGGAAGTATCTTCTGTTGATGTTTAATGTATTTACAGTGTTTACCAGATAAACACAGCAGATCAGGATGATTTTATGTAGAAAAAATAAAGAAAATCTACAGAAAAACTATCAAATTGTTCAGCAGAACATAAGGAAGCTTGGCAACTGCCCAAAACAAAACCCAGGGCGAGGCTCGTGGCTACCAGGGAACTAGCCAACAAATTAATAATGAAGCGCTGCACTGAACTCTCTCTAAGGAGAATCTATCCCTGTCTTATATACCTTACTTATACTACAGGATCAAACTATTTTTGGAAACATATCAGTTAACTCAGGTAGTTGACATTTTCATCCAAAAACAACATGAAGACATTCAAATGACCATTTCTTCCCACAGAAACACAAATATTATATCTGCTCATTATAACTTTATAGAAAACACTTGTAGTTACCCTTCTGTTTGAATTCCACTGGTACACTCCAAAATCCAAAATACCTTAAAGAAGTTTCTGTTTGAAAGTCTCCATCTTCATTGTGGTGGTAACGTGGAGCGGAGCACAGGCTACAAACACTTTGGGAATGTAGACGGGGAACATTTGGCATATACTTAATAATCAACAGTGTTGGCTTTAGACTCACATCTTGAAGATAAACTATTCTCATAGCTTGATGTAGCAGAATAGGTCTAAATAAGAATACCTCTGTAGCAGCCTAAAGTCTCTAGAGGACACGGGTTACACAGTGACAGTGATTAAATGTATTATGGAGAAACATTTGTTTGTTTATTCTCTGGTGTTATGCTGAACCATTTCCAAAACTGAAAGGTTGTTCATAAAATACACAGCAGGAGAAAAACACAACCTGCTCCTCTGGTGTTTCGGCCAAGTGACACACATTTGGCTGAAATACAAGCAAATGATGTTTGCGCAAGATGTCATTCTATTTATCTGTTCAGGAATGTATAAAAATGAAATAACCTCTTTATTTATCAAACAGTTACATAGCTGAGAAACTTACAAAAGGAAAACAACTCATGGCGGTCTGTGACGGGCAGATGACCAACCTCGGCTTGATGTGTACTGCATATTTAATTAGTTAATTTAATTAGTTTCACTGTCATCCTATTGCAGAGGATTTCTTTCTGAGAAAACTACACATCTTAGAGGTCTTATTATCCAATCTAAGTTTTGTTACATACATGTTGTGTCTACTTGGGCCTCAGGTTTAGAGACCTGTTGATGATCATTTGGCAATCCAAAAAAAAAGTTGTACTGTTTGGTCAGCAGTGGCTAGGAAATCAGTCATACAGACAGTCTAAACCAGAAACCTTGTCATTGCTTTGGTCATTAGCAGATGGTTACAGTTGCTCATATTTTGCTTGAAACACACCAACTTGTCTGCAAATCTGCAAACCTTGACAGCAGTGTTCAAAAAACCGGAAATGGAGAAAGTTCACCTTTGAAGTAAAAGTTGTGCCTTACTTCTTCTATCAATACATATGAAAAAAAAGCAGACTTTTACTTTGAAGGCAGACATTCCCTCTTTCTGGATTACTTTGAACTCACAGGTTCTCTACCACTTGGCAAGTAGTTTATGAGTGTTTGCAGACAAGCTGGCCTCTTGCATGCAAATCTTTGGTAGTTGCAGCAACCTGAGAGAATGAGAAACATTAAATAATTAGGAATTCACGCTTTCATTTAAGACATCTAATTAATTTAGAGAAACTGCTCATTTCTTGTCAAGTAAATGCATTAGACTTCATAGATATTATAATAGTATCATCATAATAAAGATTTTAGCTACAGCAATCATGTAGCATAGAGCAATTACCACCACAGCAAGTATTAGTATTACTGGAGAGTCTTTACCCTACAATATAAAGCTCCTTGAGGCAAGAGTTGCTGTGAGTTGGCACTATGTAAATAAAACTGAATTAAACTCAGCATCATTAGACAATGTTTATTTTCATATATCCCATGTTTAAGGACCTATTTAGGTCTGTCAGACAAATACATACTACATTGATACCTAGTGCATGGAAATACAATGCCTACGGTCACGGTCAGCTCAGGTTTGATGGGTTGGTAGAGAAAACATGTTGGTAAAAAGCTTACTTCAAATAAGGAAGAAGATAATGCATCTATCCAGTCTAGTCAGAAATGCCCAAACATTCCTGTCCCCAGCCACCTCCTCCAGCTCATCCAGGGGGACACTAAGGTGATCTCAAGCAGGCATAATCTCTTCAGTCTGTCCTGGGTCCACCCCAGGGAGTCCTCCCGGTAAAATATGTCCAAAATACCTTACCTGGAAGGCATTCTAGTCAGATAAGAAGTTATTTATTTATTTAACATTTAGTTCACCTGACCATTATCTATAATGTTTTTGGGGTTCAGCAGAAGAAGAAAATGTGATCTGATGTTTTAATATATGCGTGCGGGCAGGCACGCCAGATTGGCTGAGAGGTGGGAATGGTATAGGTGTTTGCTGGACTTGGCCTCCACCAGACATCATGACTTTCCCAACCACTGGCCTGGGGTCGCAGGCCAGACTTCTCCTTTCCTGTGATGAGCTGTTAACTGACCTCAGGGGCAGTGAGGCTCGAAGAGTGCGTTTCTCTGTGTGTGTGTTTCAACCTCAGTTCCCTGTGATCTGATCTACCCTGACAAGGCAACAGGACCGAACAATAAAAATGTCTATTTTCCTCCTCTCTCATTTGCTCCCTCTCTCTGCATGCTCCAGGCAAAATGGGGGAGGTGATTAAGCTAAACAAACTCATTGGAAGAATGACATTTCATCATTAAAAAAATCTTTTTGTATATTATACCCACATTTTTCTTTAATCAGGAGCAACTCTGTGTTATTTGGTTCAGAACTACTGCAGCAGGATGCAACACCTTTGTGCCTTTATTTTAAGATTTAAAGTTCACCTTTCACATTCCTACTGTTTAGCAGTGATGATCAATGCTAGCAAGAAAAGGAGATTGGATGTCTGCATTGAGGGCACTTGCGGCTAGGTCTCAAAGACTCAAAGGAGTTGGACTTTTCACAAATGCAACTGTAGCCCAAAATGACACATGCCTCACCATCTGATTTAGATGTTACCAGCCCAGTGAATGGCCCTTATCATTTGTTATCAGCCCCATGCACATCGTCAGCAACCTGCTGGCACCCTCACAAGGCTGTTATCGTCCAGTGCAATCAGTGATAAACATTGAGCAACCTAGATTATGTAGGAGACATCTACCAATCTTATAAATTAGTAAATTAAAATATTGGCAAATTGAGCTTGGTTAACTGTGGTTTACATGGCGGAAGAGTGGTGTACAACACGTTTGCTGGATCATTAGAAAACCCTCACCTTTAATACTACTGTTTTCTAAATGACTGCAGTAGGAGCAGTAGTAGTAGGAGTGCTATTAATCCTCTTATCTATTCTTACAAATACATATGCTGTTTTTCTGTCTTCTAATCTTTGCTGTCATTCTTTTTATTCTTTATCCAGCCCTGTTGTTTAGAGGCTCACTCAGCCATACGCTCGGCAGCACACTGAATTGTGAATCCTAACAGCCTGAGCAGTAGCAGATAGAGAGCGACTGAGAAAAGTGAGGGAGGGAGGGGGTTGGTGAGCGATAAAGAACGAGAGAGCAGCGAGAGAGAGAGAGAGAGAGAGAGGCGAGAGAGAGAGCGAGAGAGAGGAGAGGGAGAGGAGAGAGGGAGAGGAGAGAGAGAGAGAGAGAGAGAGAGAGAGAGAGAGAGAGAGAGAGAGAGAGATGAAAAGCATGCTAAACGAGAAAGAGGCGCTCATACTGAAGGAGGCAGAGGCAACAGCAACAGCACGCTCCTTTCCCCATTCCTCCCTCTCTTTTCCTCATAATCCCACAGCCATACCGGAGTGAGATGAAGGCTACCCTGACCAGCTGATGAGGACCGGCTGAAGGACAGGAAAGTCTCAGTGTGAGCCCCCCTTCTTATTTTGGGACGTTAACCAACAAGGAGTGAAAGGAGGTGCGTACACGCGAGCGTGCCTGCGGGAGGGTGGGAGGGAGAAGGAGAGGGGGATGAGTGGTAGGTTTGGTACAGCTGCTGATGCCAAGGTCTGAGAGTGAGACAGACTGAGGGAGACCTGAGGCTTGGAGGGCTCGCACGTGCGTCTGAAACTTGTGGGCAAAGACGAGAGGAAAACAGATTCACATACGCACACAGCTGGACAGATGAGGAGGGATCAGGGACCTCGCTTCAGCCCTGGGTATGTTAACTTGTGCGCAACACACGCAGACACACATGCACACACGGGAATGTACATCTTATCCTCAATGGCCACTGTGTTTTGTTTTGTTTTTTTCAAATGGAGCACAGACACACTTGAAATGCAACAGTGCACGTTCGCTGGGCTTAAGGGTTGACGACTACCCACCCTGACAAGGCTCTCTACTTGCCCTTAGATACTTGCAGGAAAGAAAAGAGGATGAACAAAAGAGGGTTTTGTGTGTGTGTGTGTGTGTGTGTGTGTGTGTGTGCGCGCGCGCGCGCATGTGTGCGTGCGTGCGTGCGTGATCATGCTTTATTACTATCCCTTATCTGAATAGTGCACTCAACTAGAGGCATTTAAAAAGGCTTTGTAAGCTGCCCAAGTGATAAATGTTAATAAACCTTCAGTGATGGAACGCTGTCATGTTCACATCGCCCGACTCTCCTAGTTATAATATCGCTCATTACATTACCTACATGAGTTATGCGCTCTGCTCACAATCTGCAGTCTGTCTTTTTTTTTTTTTCATCTGAAATGATAACCTGGCTGAAAAACATCTGAAGTGAGGACTTGTTTGCTCACTCTGGTCTGAGACATGAATAGCTCTACTTTACCCATGCTACCCTGCAGGACGCCATGTGTGGTAACGTGTCATGCGTGGTCGTGTGTTATGTCATGCTGTGGCGGGGGGCATATGGCAAGTATGCCTTAAGTACTTTAGCCAGCAGCCCCTCATTTCTGTGAATCTAACACCCCCCACCTCATTCTCCGTCTCATTCCTTTTCCACCATCTTTCTCCTTTCTCCATTTCCAATTATAGACTGTCACCTCTCTCCCTTTCCTCCTGATCCTATCTCCTGTTTCATTCTCTTGCTAAGCAATTACCTTTACCTGAATCTGCCCCTCTGGACATCATGGCTGGCTGGTTTTTCTGTCTGTCTCCTCAACAATGAAAGTGAAGGATAGGTGGTGATTTCATGGCCATTTTTTTATGGTTGCCTGAACAATGAGCAAAGAGCAGCAGTGAAGCATGAGCACACAAGCCACTTCATGTTAATACCACTCAAATAGATCTGGAACAGATACGTAAATATGAAGCACAGTCTGGGAGGAGGGGGCTGTTCAGTGTACAGAAGAATTATGCCTCTAATCATGGAATCAGCTCATTACTTCCTGCTCCTCATTAACTTGTTTGGATTTCTAACTTTATCACTGCTCGGTCTTGTCTTCCTGAAAACTAAACAGGAAAAAAAATCTCACTCAGACACTGCTGGCAGGCAGATAGCTCCCAGCATACAGGCAAACTTGCTGGTTGTAACTGAGAGTCTTTTCTGTACACACAGACTCTTCGACTACCTCTATTCCTGTTGCTTTACCCTGTTTCTATAATCGCCACTGGTAATGAGCCAGCCTTTTTACACGTATACAAAGACATGTACTTATTCCCACCTTCCCACCATCAGTATGACCCTTTAAGTGCAGACGCTTGCCAACTACCTGAAGCATAATATCACTGTCCTCTCTGCTGCCAAGTCTGCGTAGTGTGTGAAAAGACCAAGACTGGAAATGAGACACTGTTGAATCAATGAGAAGTTAGATAAGAGAAAGACAATGTCACGAATAGGAAGATGAAGAAGGCAAGCACGACATAAAATTAAACAGGAGAAGATTAAAGTGATATAGTGAAAGGCTCGTCAGAGGGATATTTAGGACAGAAATGGCTGGGAGTGTGACAGAAGAGTGGGAGAATGTGGGTGAAACTGTTTGGCCTTTGTGTTGACAGGTGCTTATTGCAGATGTGTTTTTCCAGTGAGTGGACACGCTGGCAAAGAGATAGTTTTCAGCCACCCGTGGGGAAGAAGGGGATGAAAAAGAATGAAGAGGCAGAGGCACAGATCGTTGCTGGAAACAAAATCTTTACAAAAGAAAATCTGTTTTTGTACAAGTTGTATTTTACTTTTACTTTTTTCCCATAATTCCATGTTATAGAAGGTGGTCACAGAGCTTGTAAAGTAGACAACTGATTTTCAAAACACCTTAATTTAGGGGTAGAAGCAAGCACATCTGAAATGCCTGTGATAAATCCACATTAAAGAAAAAGCCTTATCTACATCAAAAGAAAAAGCCACATCTACACTAAGTACCATACTTTTGTGAGCACACATTGTTTTTGTGAGTTTGACTATTTTGCGGACATGTGCCGTCTGTCTGGAAAGGGAAACACTGAGCACTCGAGAAGATTGTAAGTTTCACATGTAAAAACTTATATTGCATTTTAAAATTTACCACAAGCTTCTATGCCCATTACTTAAAAGAAATTGCCTTTTAAAATTGGTTGCTTCTTTTTGAAACACACTGTCCTCTCAGAAAATAGAAGTAACTCCTCCACACACGTGAGACTTTTTAACTACGCCTAACACAGACCTGACAGACTGAGATCGCAATGTTTAATGAACATGAATGCCTATTTTAAGCCTTACAATTCAGCATCATTATGTGTGGGCTAAGTACCTCTAACATTTCAACCAATACCAGAACCTGGACTTGAGTACTGTGATCCAAAAGCACCTGTTGTTGATTAGATTAGCTACTGTCCGCAAGTTTGAAATGTTCTCCTACAACATAAGTCAACATTCCTCTATTGAATGATTTGGTTAATTTTGACATTTTACACTCTACACCAGTTGCCTTGTTTGTCAGTGTCTGTGTGTTAACGTTACAGGGTTTGCAAACTACTATAGGAGTAGATGATTATTATGATTATTATTATGATTATCTTATGTTTAATGAGGAGCTCGGGAAATAGAGTAGCACCTGTATCTGCATCTTTAACTGTGCTGGTCCCATGTTCTACTATCTTATTGAACCCCAAACTACCCCAGATGCATTTGTGGGAGTGTATGTGTGTGTGTGTGCATGCCGTTGAATAGCAGATTGCATTTTACATTGCAAATGTTGCAGAGTAAAAGTGTAACCACATCTGAGTCTATTTTTGACTCACCATTGTCACCACACATCCTCTCGCTTTCTTTCTTCTTCTTTGACTCCCTCTGATATTGCAATTTGATTTTGTATGAATTTTTAGTCATACTACATGATGCAGTTTGATTTATACCCTAAAAAGGACCAGGTTCCTGTACGGACCTGCTTCTCATTCGACCAATTTCCTTCAGCAGTGAGCTTTAGAAAAAGCCAAATCTTTCCTGGAGATGGTAGAGACCAAAACTGGAGCTAAAAAGATTAATTTGAAAGTGTGACTCTAAATAAATGATTGTGTTTCCCTGACACTGCAGAATCTGTACAGTTGTTTTCCCTCTGTGGTTGTCAAGGTACTAGAGTATCAAACTTGCTTAAAAAGTTTGATTCCATCCGACAAGAATCAAAGTAATTGCAAACAAGTCTTATTTTGAAAAAGTTTAGAGTCTTTATTCATTTTGAAAAATTGAACCAGATGCTGCCTGTATTTTAAAACTGACCTCACAACTGCCCTTAAAAATAAGGGTTATATTGTAAAAGCAGAAAAGTTTATCATCTTGAACCCACTGTTCTCACTGCTCCACCTCAGTCTACATTTCTACTTTTCTCCTCAGCTCCGCTCTTCAAGACTGAAACTGTCTGATTCGGCTGTTGTGCTCCAGATTTCTCTCTTTATTTGCTTGGATTAGTTCACCACACATTCAGCTATGGCTTCCTCGCTGCTCTGCACAGTCAGAAACTTGCCCATTCTCCACATGTCTGAAATCGGCTCTGTCGCAGCTCAATATTCTGTTCAGCCTACAGTAATTATTCATCTTTTATTTAACTACAGTCCACTAGCCACTACGTTAAGGATAACAGGTGGCTGGTGTGGCTATTGGTTAATTGCTAGTAATTAGATGGCTAATGTTAACATGTGCACTTCCATACTGTTGTAACGGGACCTTTACAGACCTCTGAAAGTGTTCCTAAAGTGTTGTTCAGTGTTATGAATGTCCAATATTTCACCAGTAAATGAGGGGAGGAGCTGTGTGTCTACCTGTTTGTGTGAAGTTGTTTACACTGTTTGGATATTGGAGTATTTAATTTTATTTATTTTTGTATTATTGACAACTCTACCCCAAATACCAAATATTTACCAAAAGAATATGTTATCGTCTGAAAGATAACACACTCATTGTATTAACTTTATAAGGTGCTAATATCTCAAAGTTGTTTTTACAGCTCGATGTGCAGGTTCTTAAAAATCAACACGTTTTCATACAATTTTTCAGCTTCTTGCAGATCAGCACTCAATTTTTGACCACCGTTGTATTCTCACCAATACAAATCATGGAGGAATAAGATATATATAAAAGGATAAAGCTCGAGGGAGTCAAATTTGAGCATTATGTGTCCACCGGAGGAGACGTGTGAAAAGAGGAAAGATTCTGGTGCAATGAAAGGATTTGATTGAGACGATGACCGAGGGTATGTGGGCGTACTGAAGGAGCTTTGATGTCAGTGTGTGCACAAGTGTCTGCACTTTTGTGTGTATACATTTTAGTTTGTGTGTGTGCATGCGTTCGTGTGTGTGTGTGTGTGCGCGTTCGTGTGTGTGTGTGTGTGCGCGTTCGTGTGTGTGCGCGTTCGTGTGTGTGTGTGTGTGTGTGTGTGTGTGTGTGTGTGTGTGTGTGTGTGTGTGTGTGTGTGTGTGTGTGGGTGAGTCCTACCA
>VURO01015231.1:0-11200 GCA_015108175.1 Pelvicachromis taeniatus
TATATATATATATATATATATATATATATATATATATATATATATATATATGACAACATGATGATCCATATACTTGATTTTATGAGTTCACAAAGTAGCTGCTCCTACTTTTTTTAACGCACAGTTGAACCTGAATCTTGCTTCAGACTCTCCCAAAAGGAGAAAAAATATGTTTTGAGAGTTTCAAAGCTATTGCAAAATTAAACTTATTTTTAAATGGCTTCATGAACAACTAACATACTGCACAAACTCCTTTTTTCATGTGCTTCTTATACGTTGATCCTAGCGGTACTATTATAGGTCATAATCTATGCTTCATGTATTTGTTCCTGCGCTATTAATTTTGATTCTGTATCCATATGAATTTCCCAAAATGTGGGCTTAATAAAGGCATCTTATCTTATGTTATCTTAGTACTTTAGCATCTTATCTTCTTATTGTAGTGATAAGGCAAAAGTTTGCAGAAACTGCATTTCGTCATCTCCAGAGGTTGATATTATAATGAATAATGGTTTTTTAGTAACTTTTATGTGGGTGTATGGTTATTTGATTAGCCAAAGACTGAACTGAATGGGAGAGTGTGCACCATTACTTTGTTCTCTGAAAAGTTTTGTGATGTCTATGACAATAGAGAGCAACCATTACTCAGTGTCAGGAAACATTCTACAGTATTGTGTTTAAGCTAGTGATTCAGGGCTTCACAGATTGATGTCTCTTTAAATTAAGGGTCTTCAGTTGCAACTCTTACACTCTGTTTAATAAAATGCTTAACCTGATAGCAGATATACCTTTAATACGTATCAACCCTTTCTTTTCTTTAGTCTTTGTTTTAAGTTAAATTTCAATATGAACATGCAGTTTCTCAGTATTACATCCTGCAACACAACCATTTGAGTGACAAGAAGCACAACACCCCAGAAACAACAGTGTGACTGCTTCTCTGGTAAGATCATCAATTTCTTGTCAAGACCTATCACCAGGAAATAAGTTTGCTTATCCTTTTGGTCTGCAAGGTGCAACACTAAAGCTATGATTAATTAATTAATTTGTATTTCATCCATTCATCCATCCAGCCATCCTTAGCAGGGTTGCAGGCGGGGCTAAAGCCTAGCCCAGCTACCATAGTGTAAGAGGTGGGTACACGTTGTACAGGTGAACAGTCTGACAACTGGTAAATACATAAACAAATATTTATTTATTCCTTTATTTATTTTTGCGTTGGAAGACTGCTCTCTGAAAATATATTGAATTTTTAAGACACCCCACAGATCACAGATCAGCTAAATGCAAAAGTCAAGTACTTAATTTTAGTGGCACGCCATTCAAAAACGATGCATACCTCTAATTCTTAAAAAAGCGTGATTTTTTGCAGCTCTAATCAGACTAAATTTAATATAAATGGTTGTTATAGAAAATATTATGAAAATATGTGACCTTTTCTTTTTTCATGTGCTTCTTATACGTTGATCCCTTTCTCTCTGTCACTTTAAATATCTGATTACATGCAGATTACACACACTGATAGAACATGACAGATTGCATAAAACATACACATTCCATCATACAGTACAGGAAAGAGCGAACACAAGCACTCCTGTACATAACAGCCTGGTCTTCTCTACAGGCGCTCATTGTCGCTTCCTATTTTACAACTGCTTGGTTTAATCTTGGCCTTAGGTGCTGAATGTATTAAATCCACCAGAATTTACTATCGCATGCCCTGCTGTTTCTGCAACACAAAAGTAAAGGGGGGATTTTCCTTTGTGTAGGCAAGCTCCTGTCATGGTCTGGGTGAGTACAGCTGTTTTGTCTCTGAGCCGCCGTCTGCACCTTGGGGTGGAGTCACCGTACTCTGACGCGTCTCCTCACCTGTGGGCAATTAAGCTGTCAGCATTTATGGACCAGCGCTCACTTTACTCCTCGTCAAGAGTTCTGCTAACCCCACTGCTCGGCCAACTTCTCCACTTCACCTATGGCAATACCCATTGGACAGCTTTCGCTGGTTCATGTCTATTAGCTCAGCTTTCTCGACACCTGTCAGCCACGCTCACCTGCCTGCTCTCCTGCCTCAAGTTGTCCACATCGGATCGCTTGCACCCAAAAACCTGTCATCTTACCTGGACCTCGTACTTCCTCTCTGCCCGTCCTCCACTCGCAAAGAGTAAGGAAAGATCCTGTTATGTTGCCAAGGCTTTTCTGGACACTTCCCCCAGACTTAATTACTAGTCCACTCTCCTCTTGTTGCAACATTCTTAGACTCCCGGTGGCATTTCCTGCAGTCTGCGTCTTCCCTCTAGGCTCATGAGAAAAGTGTTGAAAATTTAGTCATGAAGTCATGAAGATTTAGTTTTTGCCAGTTGATATATTGTGTTCAAGTCATTGTTTCTAGTTAAATTCAAAGGTATAGAGGAAACCTTAGTTCATAGTTTAATTATCATGACATTTTTGCTAATTAGGAAATAAAGTCTTGTTTATCTATTGTTTTTCACTGGAGTTCCGCATTTGAGTTCTCCAGTCTACCTGGCCTCGGCCCTGACATCCCCTTGACATGTATTTCAAATATAAAAAAATGAGAGTGTCGTGACAATCATACTAATAACTACAATCTTGTACAGGTTAAAAAAAACATCCTGCATATGGCAGTTGAAAAAGTACATCTTCTGAAGATGCCCAACTACACATAATTTTAAATGTTTGTAACTTGCTAATAAAACATAGTTACAACTCTGTTCAACATGTTGCACAGCACTCATTGAACTATGTCAGTGTTTAGGTAGGGAAACAATCAAAATTAAATGGATTTCACATATTTTATTCACAAAATACATACAGAAGAATACATTTGTTTTATTTTATGCTCCAATTGGATATTTTGTTGTAGAGAGAAGTTTTGCATGGCCTTTAAGTCAGTATATTTTGGCATTAAGCCTGACACAACATGCTATTAAGAATGTTTGACTGACAGCTAGAGAAGCTAATTAACATAATTGTGCTCTATCTGGTGCTCTTAACACCAGGGGGTTTAAGGTGATTGAGAGTGTTGTCAGAGTGTTAGTTACCACCTTGGCTTTCAGCACACAAGCTCACACTTCGAGAGCACTATCACCTCATTATCCCCACAGATGTAAGTGCACAAACATGCAGAAATACACACACACATGCATGCAGACATTGTGCACTTTCCACAGCTGAGGCATATACTGATAGTGTTGTACACAGAAGTAATGAGAACATTCCTCAAGTCCATAACCTTTAACTGAGAAGCTATGCATTTGTGTGTGTGTGTGTGTATTTGCTTGTGCATGTGTACATATGTACGCCAGTGTGTAACCACAGCCAGATATCTTGGCAGGTAGAGAATAGGCTGTCACTCAAAAAAGAAAATAACAATAATTGTTTATGGTTTGCCAGAATATTGAATTTGTAGGGAAATGTTTAATAAGGACAGAGAACAATTCATTTGTCTTTGTACTGAATGTGATGAATACAGTTACCACCTCATCAAGTGGACCTATTGCAATATAGTAATTAATGTCAGATTTAAATTGCTTGGTTGACATGTCATTATCTAGAATAAACAGGTATTTCAACAGCAAAATTCGGTATCGCAAAGAGTAAGGAAAGATCAGTCAACAGCAGGTTGTTTTTGTTTCTTTGTCTCCCTGTTTCCACATTTTCCCTAACTTAAAATTACACTTTTAATAATCAAGCACAAAGCTGATATGTCGTTCAACTGCCATGTGGCTTGGCAATCAAAAAATATTTGCTTGTGATGTGCTAGCTGTGGCTTGCGTAAAACTAGTTTCCAAATTGCCACCCTTTTGCTATTGCCACCATTTCCCTATACCTAGGAAAATGCATTTTCCCATTCCTATGCTAACTAGGCCTCTCAGGTGCCTAGTTGACAACCTTTGTTGTCATGCTAAAAAAAATCTGTGTAGTACATTTTCAGTGGTAACCACAATATGTATTTTATGGCAACGCTGTAGTGTCAAGACAGGTGGAATTGAAAGAGATTAAAGTCCCTCTGGCTTACTTTTCATTACATCTGAGAGGGGCTAAAATATCTTAACATCCAGTCTTTCATGTTTACGGTGATACAATGCGCTAAAACAGAGTTTATCTATATGTGCCTTTGCTAACAGCTAATCATCTTTATTCCTAATTAAACATTTAATCAACGTCTAAATCTAATTACTCCTCTGCGAATCGCTACCTCATTGTGGTGGAGGTTTGTGGTGTCCCAGGGATCCCATGGGCTATGTTGTACAGGGACTTCTGCCCCCTGGTACGGTCTCCCATGGCAAATTGGTCCTGGGTGAGGGACCAGTCAGAGAGCGATTCAGAAGACCCCTATGAGTGGAACACTAAGGGAACAGTTCACGCTGCCCGGGATAGGGTTACGGGGGCCCCGCCCTGGAGCCAGTGTCTGGTGGCTGGACCGTAGTCCATGGGGCACAGCCTGAAAAAGGGACATGGGTCCATCCTCCTGCAGGCCCACCATGGGCAGGAGGTGCCATAGGTGACGGGTGCATTGTGTGCCATGCGGCGACCAGGAGCGCAGACCCTGGTGGACCGATCCTGGTGGCTACCAAGGCTGGCAATCGGGACATGGAATGTCACCTCTCTGGTGGGAAGGGAGCCTGAGTTAGTGCATGAGGTTGAGAGGTACTGGCTAGATATAGTCATCTGGTGCACTTGGAATGCCTGGCAGAAGCGGAACGCGGCTTGGACAGTGGCTGAAGCAAAAACCTTTGGACTGCCTCAAAGAGATTCTGGCAAACCGTCAAGGGACTCAGAAGGGGGAAGCGGTGCTCTACCTGCACTGTGTATAGTGCGGGTGGAGCAATGCTGACTTCGACTGAGAAAATACTTTGAGGACCTTCTTAATCCTACTGGCACATCTTCCATGGAGCAAGCAGAATCTGGGGATGAGGGGGATGACTCGGCAATCTCCAGGGGCAAGGTCACTGAGGCAGTTAAACAACTCCTTGGTGGTGGATGAGGTCTGCCCTGAGTTCCTGATGGCTCTGGATGTTGTAGGGCTGTCCTGGTTGACAAGCCTTGACAATGTTATGTGGAGATCAGGGGCGGTACCTCTGGATTGGCAGATCAAGGTGGTGGTTCCCATCTTTAAGAAAGGGGACCGGAGGGTGCATTCCAACTATAGGGGAATCATACTCTTCAGTCTCCTTGGGAAAGTCTATGCCGGGGTGCTGGAAAGGAGAGTCTGTCCATTAGTTCAACCCCGGATACAGGAGGAGCAATGCAGTTTTTGTCCTGGTAGTGGAACACTGGACCAGCTCTTTATCCTCTCAAGAATACTTGAGGGTGCATGGGAGTTTGCCCAAACAGTCTACATGTGTTTTGTGGACTTGGAGAAGGCATTTGACCGCATCCCTCGGAGTGTCCTGTGGGAAGTTCTCCGGGAGTATGGGGTGTTTGACCCATTGCTATGGGTCATTCGATCCTTATACAACCATTACAAAAGCTTTGTCCACATAGCTGGCAATAAGTTGGACTCGTTCCTGGTGGGTGACGGTCTCTGCCAGGGCTGCCCTTTGTCACCGATTCAGTTAATAATTTTTATGGACAGACGATTTCTAGACGTAGGCGGAAGGCTTTCAAGTGAAAGCCTTCCGCCTTGGACCACATCATCTCTGCTTTTCGCAGATGATGTGGTTCTGTTGGCTTCATCGGGTGATTTCCTCCAGCTCGCAGCCGAGTGTGAAGCAGTGGGAATGAGAATCAGAAACCCCCAATCTGAGGCCATGGTCCTCAGCCGGAAAAGGGTGGAGTGCCCACTCTGGGTCAGGGACGAGTTCCTTCCCCAAGTGGAGGAGTTTAAGTATCTCAGGGTCTTGTTCACAAGTGATGGGAGAACGGAGTGGGAGATTGACAGATGGATTGGTGCTGCGGCTGCAGTGATGCGAACGCTGTACCGGACCGTCATGGTGAAAAGAGAGCTGAGTGTAAAAGCAAAGCTCTCAATTTACTGGTCAATCTACGTCCCTACCTTCACCTATGGTCACGAGCTGTGGGTAGTGACCGAAAGAATGAGATTGCAGATACAAATGTCGGAAATAAGCTTCCTCCAAAGGGTGGCTGACCTCTAACTTAGAGATAGAGTGAGAAGTTCAGCCATCAGGGAGGGGTTCAGAGTAGAGCCGTTGCTCCTCCACATTGAAAGGAGCCAGTTGAGGTGATTCGGGCATCTGAAAAGGATGCCTCCTGGGTGAGGTGTTCCGGGCATGTCCCACCGGAAGGAGGCCAGCGCACATGCTGGAGAGATTATATCTCTCAGCTGGCCTGGGAAAGCCTTGGTGTTCCCCCGGACAAGCTGGAGGAGGTGGTTGGGGAGAGGGAGGTCTGGGCTTCTCTGCTTAGGCTGCTGCCCTTGCGACCTGGCCCCAGATAAGTGGAAGAAGATGAATGGATGGATAAATCTAATTACTATGATGAATGAAAAATGGAAACTGTATGTGCATGTGTGCTACTTGATGTCACAACAAAGTGGTTCACTGTGTCCGTTTCATGCTTTGCCTCTTCAGAGAATGAAATGGACAAGATGCAGCACCAGCAGCACTATTGATCATGTGCTGCGTCGCATGAGTCGATGTGTGGAAAAGCGTGTGGGTCCTTTTTTGCAGAGGTTTCAGGTGAAACCTCCTCTGTTTTCTGTTTCAGTTTTTCACTCCTCTTTCAAACCATCTGTCTTCTTTTTCACGCTTTGTAAAACAGTAAAGGTAAAAATCTGATTATTAGTCCACATTAGTGTAAATATCTCTTACAGGTAACTCCAGCTCTTTTTTTTTTTAAATAACAGACCCTTGGGGCTTAGTTTTCTAAGTCACTAAATTAAACCTAGTCATATTCCAAGAGCACTGATCTAAAGGGGAGCTGCCACAACAGGTGTGGTTGGTAAGACTGGTCTGCACGGCTACTCAGATGCTCAGCTTTGATCAGAGCATGGAGGGTGTAGAGTGTATATGCAGTTAGGAGTGGCCATGTCCCCTCACCCACTGTCTGGTGTCATTCACAGTGCTCAGTGTCTTTCATAGCGCTTTTGGTTCCCCAGTTGTACACACAATTTATCAAAAGGAGAAAACCTGAACACTGCACTCCATGACAAAAATATCTCATTTTGTTGCCTTTGGTTGAGCATTTTCATGTCCTTTAACTTTTTGTTGTGCTTCAATTTTCTCAAGGTTAGAAGTTGTGCTGGATCAGTTTGGTATTTCTTCATGTTTCAATGCAGTGCTGCAAAAACATTTCATGGGATTTTCTCTTTAGGCTGTACTATCTCTACTCTCAGCAGGAGAGCTACAACGTATTTATGTGCTGCTGTGATCTGTCAGTTAATTAATAGGATCGACATAACAGCCTTTTGTAGGCTGAGAAGAGCAAGAGAAACAGTATCTAAACTTGTGAGAGACCCTCAATTTCTTTAATTAATCATGTAAAAACCAAAAAATAAAGTTATAGTGGTGCTGTACTTTTTTTACAGCTTGGAAAGCAGTTTGACACTGAATTTTATTAGTTATATTAGCTAATATTAGACACACAGAAAGTCTGTCTGCTGTAATCCATTGTCATGTGAAATATCTGTTGCTTTTACAAATAATCTTAATAAATTTGGGATTATGTCATCTGGCTCACTCCTTTCTTGCTTTTCAGTGGGGTTAAGAGAGCCAATGAGGTTATTCCAGTAATTAATTTCTCTGCTATGCTTATGTAGATGTGTCAGTTCCTTTGAAAGGTGCAGAAATGGTTTTGTAAAGTTTTAGCCTGTAAAACTATCTGTTGATAGTTAGGATTTGAACCCAAAATATAATTTTGTTTTAAACTCTACTTGTTCCTAATATTAAATGGAACAACGAAACAAAAATATATACCTGGTGAGACACAAACTCCTGTTAACAATCATGTTGTTGAGTCACCCCCATCCTTCCAACATCTGTCTGTAGAAGTATTTTGGAAATCCCTAAAATGGAAATATGTGTTATACATGTTGTTCAAGAGTGCTCTATCAGAAAGAAAGAATGAAGAAGCAATATGATTTTTGTTTTAATTAAATAGTTTAAATGTCTCTAAGATGAGATGGGAGTGCCTTTGTGTGTGCGCAGAGTTTTGCTTGTGAGTATACAGAGTTTTATGTCTGAGATTTTGTGGAATAATTTGCTACTTGCAAATAAATCAAATATAGACTTGGCTGGCCACAGCAGACACATTTGGTTCAGGCCAAAGGTTGCTTTTTAGGAGAAGAAGCTCATATTAACTGCAAAGTAAGTTCTTTGAAAATATCATGTTTTAAGTTATTTTCAGTGCTTCAGGGACTGAGCAGCTTGCAGTCATTGATTCAGCTTTGCATTTTAAATCATTTCAAAGAGTACTTGAACATAAAATAAGGCCATCTATTCCAAAGTTGAAGAAGTAGACCTTCCAAAAAGGATAACGATCTTTGGCACACTGGGAATGGTTTAAAAGAAAACATGGAAAGTCTGAATAAAGGAATGTTCAATATTTTTTTTATTTTTTTTTAGCACAAAGCTAAATTGATGCACACAATCTTCTCCAAGTACTGAATTAATCTTTTAATCACTGATTGATCAAAGTGTGCACATCCTTACTGTTAGTGTGAAAACACCCAAAGAGAACATTCCCTGATCGTCTACTCTTTAAAGTGTTCTTCTCAAGTGGCATAATGGCATATTTGCAATATGAATATCTAACGAAAAAACTCAAGGCACATTAATCTTGAATACATCAATCATGGTAACAGATAATCTCTGCAAGCAAGCCTGTGATACTTGTGATATCTCTGTCCTTACTAGAAGATTAATCTGTTTCTGCTGTGTGACGACAATCCAACAAACAGCTCTTTTTTGAAGAGAACTCTCACAGCATGAAGATAAATAAAACTGAAAGCATCTCCAGCTGTATTATCACAGAAGTTTCCTTAGTGCATTTATTTCAAAGTCTTGAACTTCAGTGACGTTTTCCAAAGCAAGACACTGCTGAGTCTTGCTGGGCTGTCTCTCACACTCACACTGTGATTTGTAAAGGCAATTTGACTTCGCTCGCCAACTTGTTCCCACTCAGTGACCGAAAGCACATAGCAGTGACAGAATATTTATTTGTGATTTGTTCTGTTTTAAAAGAGGAAAAACTGACATGTTTTGCTTAATATTCCATTATATGCTGGCAGACTAGCTTTGTATTTCAAGTATTTTTGCGATAGGACGAACAAATGTCTGCATGTTTTATAATAAAACTCAGACTTGTATTTACACCAAACACAGACTGACGAACAATTGTTTGTAAATGTATAAATGTGTAGATGGTTTTTGTAGGGTCTTGTATTTAAAAAAAAATTAAAAACCTCAAAATCAGTAAAATGCAAAAAAATATATTTTGAATTCTCTCTTGACAGTACTAGATAGACAATTATGAGTCAACTCGTAGCAATCAATATTAGAAAGTTGATGGGATTTTACACGGAGAGCTGTATGACTCAAATGCATTCCCCTCACCCTCTATGATGAGAGTCTATATTACCTACAAGATTTGAGTACCTGCACACCAAAAGACACCACCATGATGAATCCCAAAAGTAGCTGTTTATCATACCTGCTTATTGATATGTTTATTTACAGATTAATTTTCTGTCAGGGCCCATTTCACATTTTACAAAAAAACAACACAAAAAAAAACAAACACAGAGAAAAAAATGCAATTCATCAATTTGAAACACAGAGTTTGGGATCTTCGTGCTGTGAATGGTTTAAAAGCAGTTTGAAGTCTTTGTAAATTCAGGTCACATTTAACCCAGACTTCCACTAGGACGTTTTGTGAGTCTTTATCATTCTACCTGTGTCCTTGGTATGTGTTTAATGTCCAAGAGTGTTGCAGTCATTACCATTTTGGTGTTTGTTTGGGTTTTTTTTCAGTTCTCACACGGCTCATAGCGACACTTCAAGTCAAAGAGAAATATTGTCAAGTAATTACCCGCTACTGCTTACATGCTCACACACAAAGGCAGACTTTGATTGCAGCCACTATCTGCCTTGTTTTAGCTGAGCTGTGCTTGCTGGTTAACAAATACTTTATCTCCACCTCACTCCCCCTAGCCAGGCCGTCTTGTTATAGTCAAACAAGTTTCTTTTTCCAAGTCTCTGCGTGCATCTCTCTGACAGACACGCATGGTGTAGCTGTAAAATTAATTGCACTCTCCTTAAAACAAACTGTGAGTTACAAAAAATGTGGATCAAAACAATTTAAATGAAAGTATCAAAGTCTTCATTTAAAATTGGATGAAAGTGCATCTTCTGATATGAGCGACTAAGGCCTTTTTAAATCTTTTAACACATTTGGATATTTTTAAAGGTTAACAATAAAAGTTATCTCACATTCAGAAATATGGTGCCCATTGTATTCAAACATATGATTAGCCACTAAAATGCAATACAATAACTGGTTCTATTGTCATCCCTTTGTCAAAATACCCAGTTTTGTTGATCTCAGGTGCAAACTAACATTTGATTCTTATTTTCTTCTGATTTATATCCAAAGCATATTACACAAGTCTTTCTGGCAGACAGCTTGTCATTGTCAGCTAGCCCTGTCAGCTGATTGTTTTATTTGTGACTAATAATGTCCTCTTCAGGGCAAGCTGAAACAACAATTCAAACTGGGAATTTGACTAAATCTCAGTTGACTCTGTTGATATATTTTATCAATTTTATGATACTTTTCATGCTCGACTCTGATACCCTGCTGGGATCTGATGACCGCCAGATAATCAGCTAGCCAAAGGAGGAGCTAGAAACCATTGACATCAACACATATCTGGACTGAAAGACAGCACAGAAGCACTAATCATAGTCAGCACAGGAACAAGCTCTAAGCACAAGATCGATGTAGGCTGGAGGGATAGATGTGGCCATATGAAGTAATGGCAACATCGAGAAGAAGGAATACAAAAAGCTCAAGAAATACCAAGAGCTGAGAGAGAAGTTTGAGCAGATGTGGAGGATGAAGGTAACAGCGGTGCCTGTGGTAATCGAAGCACACGGGGCAATGACACGCCAAACTGGGTGAGTGGCTCCAGCAGATCCCAGGAACAAAATCCGAGATCTCTGTCCAGAAGAGCGCAGTCCTAGGAACAGCTAAGATACTGCGCAGGACCCTCAAGCTCCCA
>VURO01015231.1:11220-38324 GCA_015108175.1 Pelvicachromis taeniatus
GAGAAGAGCTTGAGAAGAAGTGGAGGGTGAAGGTAACAGTGGTCCCAGTGGTAATCGGAGAGTGGCTCCAGCAGATCCCAGGAACAAAATCCGAGATCTCTGTCCAGAAGAGCGCAGTCCTAGGAACAGCTAAGATACTGCGCAGGACCCTCAAGCTCCCAGGCTCTGGTAGAGGACCCGAGCTCGAAGGGTAGAAGGATAGTTTTTGAGGTTTGGAAATTGACAATTTACAAGCTGACAATTGAGATTTGTGCTTACTGTTATGAAAAAAGCATGGAAGCCTTCAGGAAATGTGTAATTGATAACCATTTGCATTCTGAGTTAGTCAAGGTTAGCGAAAGGTAGTGATTTAAATGTTGATAAAACTCGTGCTTGAAATGTTCAGTGGTTTCAGTTTTTAATTCTATCACCCTCGATGACTATTATAAAGGCTGAGTGCATAAACATAACCATTAAAAACACAATTTAGTCTTTACAAGCAGATATGGTGAAAAACAAATGAAATACGTTATAACATTTCTAACACATTTATAATAAACAAAAATGCTAATTAAAACCCATTATGTTGATAAAAATCATAATTTCTAATTTTATGTTTATTTGTTTATTCATATTAATGTACATGGGTGTGCTTTCATTCTTTATCAGCATTGATGCAATGGCAGTCCTAAATCTATTATTTTCTTATACAAATTTAATTCGCAATATTTCTCTCTTTTCAACACATGACTGTTAAACTGGCACACTGCCTGTCACATAATACGTTTCTCAAATCTTGCGGCAACATTGGCAATCTTTGATTATTGAATATTAAATTATCTTTCCTTCTGTTTGTCTGTTCTGAACTGCTTTTCTTGATGTATTGTATTAAAAATCATGTGGATAAATATTTAGAAATGCTAAAACTGAAAGACAGTGTGTTTCTCTTGTGATTCATCAGTCTAAATAGAAAGGCTATGTGAAGTTCATGTGCATAAAAAGCCAGCAGAAGAATAGTTTACTTTACAAATCTACTTTCTATTTCTCTGTGCTTCTCTTGCACAGAAATACAATGATTGTGTTTTGGCATATATGTGAGCTTCCAAAATGTGGGTGACCTACAATTGAGTGCTGTGCCTGAATGCATCTTGTGAAGACCAGATTGGAGCTGTTTCTGTGCTGCTGTTGGTGCACTATGGTTGGAGGTGGTTTACAATACGTTAAAAAGAAGAGAAAGAAAGAAAAACAGATTTTTACTTTAACATGCATAATAATAATAATAATAATAATAATAAAAACTAATCAGTTTGTACTTTTAACATAATTATATTTTTGACTGATGAGCTAATTATTGCGCCGTTATTCAAACATTTGTTATTGTCACATTATGATTGCCAGCTGAATTTGTTTATATGATGGGATGCTTCCCATCTTGGTAATCATTACTTGTTGCCAATACCAGCTTCTTTGAATTGTAAATTAAAACAGACAAATACTAGACAGGGGGATAATGACAAATGTGAACAGAAACAGAAAAGGCACGAGTGAGAAGAGAGTAGAAAAGGAAAGCTGAAAAGGTCTGAAGAGAGGCAGTGGGAAGTGACAGGTGGCGGTACAGGTGATGGAGATGGAAAAGAGGAAAAAAGGAAAAGACAGATTCAGAAAGAGTGATAGTGCACTGTGAAAGGAGGCGGGGTTACTAGTCAATAGGAGGAGGAGATGAGGCTAAAGCAAACTACTCTGCAGCTGGAAAAACAGTAATAAGCCGTTCTTCATCTGCAGCAGTGTTTCTGTGTAACTGCTGGTGGCCTGTATTAGTGCTCTGAGTAATAATTGAGATGAATGAGTCATCTCAAAGCCTAAGATTTCATGTGTTCGCATATCTAACCAAATATGAAGAAAACTTCTCAAACCTCTATTTATTAATATTATTAATATGCAATCACATGTTTTGACTGTGTATTGCTAAAGACTATGTGCATCTTTTGAATACCTTACTTACTACTTAGTTCAGCCTTACATCACATTTAAATACATTTCCAATGGCAGTGGTGTTAAAGACCACAATTTCATTGATTCTGTGCTACTTGATAACTCCATTAAATCAGGTTTGTAGTCTACAACTTTGTCACATAGTTGCTGTCTATTCATCAGATGATAGAAATGTGTTGTTCTCTCCTTCTCTTTACCACATATTTACTCATGTGTACTCACCTGCAGCTTCAGAAAACACTGTATTTGCATGATAGGCTAAAATCTTACAATTAACAAGCACATAAATGTGTATAGCAAGTATGCTTGTGCTTTTTTTATTGTTTAATTAAACAAACAGCTAATTAGACACTAAATTTCCCTCATAACAATCTGCTGTTACAGGCCAGGCTGAGTGCCTCTTGTGAAAACAATGTCTAGATTTCCTCTAAATAATGTTCCTTGCACACTGAGCTGACAACAGTAATCATTTTATGGAGAATGCAAGGAAATCCCCCCAGCTATTTCATCTGAAATTGTTGGGTCCCCCAGTTATTTAATCCTGCTGTCCCATGTAGCCGGACCCCTTGATTCGTTATGTGACATCTGCTACACTACACACCATCTCTCACTATGTATTCCACACATCTCCAGACAATATCGTTTTGTCACTTCCTTCCTGCAGCCAACCTTTTCATCCTTTCCAAACACGTCTTTGCCTCACCCACTCTGTGGTATTTTTTTTCATTTTGTCTCTCTCTTTCATCTTTGACCCTTTCTCTTCATTGGGTCATTGATCTTTCTGCCTCTCACCTTGCTCTGTGCTGAGCTCTGTACTTCCAAACTCCTCCACCTCGCTTCTTTCCCCTGCTTGACCTTTCTTATCTGTTTTTTTTGCCTTGGCCTCAGGTTCATTAAAGAATATCCAAAACTTGTCGTCTCTGTCTGCGTCTGGCCTCTGTGTCCTTCCTTTTCTCTCTGTCTGTGTCTCTCTCTGCCCTACAGATCATCCAGTTTGTCCGTCTGCCAGGTTCTACTAAATCCTTGCCAGTCAGGTGGGATTCACAGATAAAGAACCCATGAGAGCATGTGGGTGTGCTCTAAAGAATGTGTGTGTGTGTGTGTGTGTGTGTGTGTGTGTGTGTGTGTGTGTGTGTGTGTGTGTGTGTGTGTGTGTGTGTGTGTGTGTGTGTGTGTGAATTCGTAGGTTACTCAGTTGTGTGCGTGTGTGTGTGCCTTTGTGTCTATGTTTTGTTTTGCTTTCTGTTTGCATCTGTGAATATGTGTGTCTGTGTGTGTAAGAGAGAAAGAGAAAACACTGTGAGAGAGCTTTGATACCACAGCATTTCTCTCCTGGAGGCATTTGCTACCTTCTTCCAATCTCTCTGTTTATCAAGCTAAGATGCTCAGTGAGAGGCTGCTGAGGCAACTAGATAACCCTCCACACAACCCCCCCAACCACCACACACACACACACACACACGCACACACACACACACACACACACACACACACACACACACACACACACACACACACACACACACACACACACACACACACACACACATTCTCCTTGCAAACCCTCTCAACACAAGCCCAACAACATACAGAGAAGCACAAAAGGGCAGGAACAAAACCACAAACACCCATGTCTCTTCACCTATACACACTCCTTCCAACACAAAGTGCTGCAGTACACTGAGGCAGTGTGGCAAGTACGCACGGAGGCTTAAGATGCAAAAGGTAAGGTAAAAAAGGGAGGGGACATTATACCAGAGTCTATCAGCAGATAGCCACCTTCCCTTTGCTTGTCATTCAAATACTGTCTTACAGAAGTCTAATGCTTTCCCTCAGACTCACACTTTCTGCTGCCAAATTGGGTTTGTGCCTCAGATTATGAAGTGAAACAGCTGCCAAAAATTCTGCAGAGTTGGCTTCAAATCAAAAAAACAACAAACAAAAACAAAAACAAACATGATTTTCTGTTTCAAAAGACTCTCATTTTCTGTCTAATTTAAGGAGGAATGTCTGCAAAATCCTTGGAGAAAAACTCTTGTGTCTGTGTATGTCCGAAAACTTTGCAGACTTTTCCAGTAAATTTTCCAAAATTGGACTAACAATGCATCCTAACAATCCCCTGATTAACTAGTACTGTCTCTGTGTGCTCATCATTTTTTGACATGAAAAATACTTTAAATGTAAAATTTGTCGAAATCAAATTGAACGTACTGGTTGTGATATGTAATATTATGGCAATCAAATCTACAATGCAAAGCTACATTTTGTTATTTATTTGGCCTCTGGTCAGGATAGTATCTTCATTTTATTCTTTTTATTTACAAAAAAAACAACAACAAAAAAACTGAACCATAATTTTAACTTGGCTGCGTAGGTGTATACAGAAAGAAAATAACAACAAAAAAAAACAGAATATATATACATAGAATGAAGTATTCTCGAGTTTAACTGCATAGTCTGTTTGTGTTTGTTTCCTGCAATAATATGTTATTTATGGGTTAAAATGTATTTTTCATCTAAAAAGTTTAATAAAAAGTTTATTGATGCCCAACTATTCTCTGCAACTGCTCCTACTGTTCACATTGTCTGGAAACAAACCCTTTGCTAATGGAAACATAATTTTAGGTACTCTGGTCCTTCCTCAGAAAAGAATAATAATGTCCCCATGCTACTAGAGTAACCATAATAATAATATTTGCTTTCTTTGCTTGGGTGAATGGGGAGAAACACATTGAAACAAAGATGAATAACTATGATTTATGAGTGGAAATAAGCAAATTAATTGATTGATTTCCTTCACCTAATATCTATTTCATTAAAATAGAACCTGGATCAATTGTATTTACCTGACATATAGTGTGGGCACTGTCAGCCCCTGCAGGTGGGAATAACTAAACAAATGGGACAAGAACCACTGGCTTTCAGCAAGAATATCCTCAATTTGAGTAGTAGTAGGTACTTTTGTACTTTTTTTTAACCAGCAGGTGAGTGGGATCTTTTACTGTTGTCAATGAATTTCCTCGAGTTGTATCATTTCCTCACATGGTCTACATACATGTAGGTTTAGTAAATCTCAAGCTGTCAGGTGTGAAAGTGAGTGAATGGTTGTCAGTATGTTGCCCCAGTGACAGAGATCATGTCCATTGTGCACCCTACTGCATACAAGTCCAGCACATTGTTGGCTGAAAAAAAGCAGAATAATGGATGTAAATTTTGGAAGTAGTGATCTGAGGCCTGTCTAGTAATCAATAATTCTTTTTAGTTGGTATGTCGTGTTATTTTGTAAGATCTGTCTTTTAAACATAGCTTATGCCCCTATGGAAATCTATTCTAACAATTTTATTGCAGACTGTGGGGGGAAACAACAAGTCAAACTCCAGCTCAGGCAGAGATCCACAAACTAGTACAGTATATGACAGGTGCACTGATGCCACAAACGTAAACTATGCCCGAGGTAGGCAAATATTGGAGAGTGGGAACGGCGTTTTTGAAAGTCAGTGTTGATTTTCTTTTTCGTCTCCAACACGCTGCTCTATCCCACAAGCATGTTGAGTTGAGATTTAACAATAGCAGATCTTCATCTTGTCATGAGTTGAAATTTGACAGTTTTTATTTATTTATTTGTTGCCACAAACAGTCAAAGGAGGAGCTCCCTGAATGGCTTTCTGAGTGCACACATGGGCTGTGTGTCTATGTGTAAACAGGGACTTGTTTTGTTGTCCCTGTGTGTGAGAAAGCTCCTAAAGTTAAGAGAATTTTCTAACTTTACTGTATATATGCCGGTAGCGTGTGGTTTAACAGTTTAACGAAATAAACTGGACCAGAAGGAAACATGCAACCTGTACTGTTGGTCTGCACTCTACCCAGATTTATTTCTGGCTGTAGAACTGTAAAATATTATTACTTCTGTAGCTCAATAAATATGTATATATAACCAAAACAGGTGGTGGAGGAACGTTTCAAACCATATATTTTGGAAAAGATGCAACAAACACCGTGAAATCACTTTGTCACACGTAAAACTGTACGTGGAAATTGATTAATAGTCCTGCTACGTACGTTTAAGATTCAGCTCACTTTAAATATTAAATATTCTGTTTAATATCAAGCATCATGGGCCTGCGACAGACTGCTCACCTGTTCACGGTGTGCCCTGCCTTTCTCCCTATAGTAGCTGGGATAGGTTCTAGCCTCCACATGACCCTGACCTTTGAAATATATAAAACAATTGTGGCATGGGTGTGGTCTCTGCCCTGGTGGAGAGGTGGTACAGTGAGCTCTCGCCACGGCGTTGAGGTGGCAGAGGAAGGAGACGTACGGGGAGGAGAGTGTGCAGTGGAGGAGCGGCTCCAAGTCACGAGTGCCTTAACCCATAAAGGTGCTGAACAAGCAAAATAAACATATTTCAAAGCATGTGTGTCAGGTCCTTGCTACAACAATATCAAATCAATATTTAAATGAAAACCACAATTTTATTTATATATCACATTTTATTACATGAAAACTCAATGTGCTTAACAATGTCAAAATTCTTTATATATTTAAAGTGCAGTTATTTCAAATATTCAGCCAGTTATGGATGACATCAATTGATATTACTTCTATGGATATTGCTAATAGGCCACCTCATCTACTACCTTGACTCAGCAGAATGTAATCCCCTCATTTAATGGTGGCACTGCCTTGCTGAACAGTAATGAATCTGAGGTGGCAAAAGTACATTTTTCATTTAAATAGAAATACAGGTAGTTAAAAAAAAACACAACGGTAGAAGTCGTAGCATTGATTCAACATAATTACTCAATTAAAACTGAAGGATAAACATGTAAAAAGCTATTCTATCAGCTATTTTTGTGCACAGCTAACTGAACCTTGACCTGCCATCTTTAAATAAATAATAATAATTAATAATGTAAAAAATATTATTACTACAATGCAAACTTTATTTGTTGTTTAACCTTCTCATTTCTTATGAATGTTCTCAGCTTGTGTTATGCAACACACAAGCATAAGTTTTTTTTTTTTTTTTCAAGAGCTAGCTCTATTCGCTGTTGCCTACATTGTAGATTGGTAACTACATCTACGGATAGATAGTAAAATGAGTAGTCAAGAAGTTAATGTGTGATTTAGCAACCTTGCAGTGTTGGGAAAGAGTCACAAGTTAAATAAGTTACAGTAATTCTGATCGTGAGTTCCAGATGATTTGGTGTACAGGGTGTGATCAGCTGAGGTCTATCGCTTTTGCTGTAAGAGTCTCAACTGACATTCAACACACAACTGAGTTCAGCAAAAATAGAGTAGATGTTACACATGAGCTGTCATGTCTGATTTCTAACCCCAGTATAAAGACAGTATAGTACATGCAGAATTCAGTGAGTGAATCATCAGCTCAGTTTTATATCGATGTCTGCTACCCTTGATGCAATCTAACATTGACCCTAACCATCCTGCTCTGCAACAGTCCAGCAAAGTGCATCTGTGTAAAACAACATAACTTCAGCAAAACATCATTAGTGCTGTAGACATCTGCACAAAACACGTAACTTTAAAATTTCCAGTTTATTAAATATCAATAAACAGTCCCTCTCTTTAAAAGCGGTCTCTCGTCTTCTTTTCCTATTCTGGCTTTCTCCACATCTCAATAAAGTCATCTCACTTTCCTTTTTATTCCCCCTGAGAAATATAGCAACTTTGCCTTAATCTAGCAGACATACTTTGTGACTGAACAGAAACAGTTTGAGCTGTTAGATACTTGAAATTACCTGCTACTTATTCCTTTTGTGTTTAATCTTCTTCTATAATAGTAGGTGGATGCTGAAGTACTGTCAACACAACTTATGGACAAATTGTCACGGCCAAGTGGCCACCATGAGTATGGACTCGGTTGCAGACAGCACACGGAGGCAAAGTGAATGCGAGTACACAGTGCTTTGTTTAGTGAACAAAGCCACACAATAAACCCAAGTAACATAAACATGAAAACTAATGACAAGAAACTATGAAACTACGATGAAACTAGGACAGAGTGCACTGACAGATTATAACTATACAGCTATGACCCTCACCAAAAGGTGTGAACTATGAACTCTGAATTCTGTGAGCTAAGCAATTCTATGACAAAGGTTACAATATTTACACAAAGCTGTAAATCATAAGCTGTGAGAGAGTCCAGGAACAGAACCAGTCTAACTGGAGTAGAAGCAAGGGAACCCAGTATCGTGTAACTGCCGGTACAGGAAGCCAGAGGTGATTGGTGACAAGGGCCAGACAGTGGAGATGAGCTCAGAGTCACTGCAATCAGAGAGACAGTTTGTCAGCGATTATCCAAATGGAAACAGTCTTATGACTGTCAGTCTGACTTTCAACAGACGGGGGCGGAACATGGGGAGGGGCTGGTGGTCCGGGTGAGCGGTACGTGTGATCCAGAGATAGGGTCCAGACTAGTGATGGTAAATTCGATTCTTTTTACTGAATCGAGTTTGAATTAGTCACTCACCAAAATGAATTGTGTTTTTTTTATTCATTTGAGTCACTGAGTCAGTTGCCCAGAGAGTGCAAAAAATTAACATTTTCACTCAAACTTAATTTGTTTCCCTTTGAATGAAATCCTACTGCTAAGATGAGTGATTGAAAAAGAAAACAACTATTTCATAGAGGAAAAAAAATAAAGATTTGTAAAGGGAACTTTTATTTTACTTTGAATAGAATATCATGATTCACGAGTCAGTAAAATGATTTTTACTGACTCGAGTATTGAACGATTTGTTCATGACTTGCACATCACTAGTCCAGACCTTCTCCGTGAGTTGGCCAGAGAGGCGGGTATGGCGTTATTGGCGCTTTTTGTGCCAGTATTCTGAGCGCATGTAAAAAAAAAAAAAAAATTGAGGAGAAAATTATTTTGAGTGAAGAAAATGTTAATTTGAGCAAACAAAATTCTTTGCAAAAAACATACATTTTGCAAAAAATGTATTTCAGTGTTTGCTATTATAACACACACAATAACGGCCCCTCTCGTTCAATTTTTGCATTTGCTCTTTCACAGATCTCTGTGGACCTGATCTCAGTGTGTCGCTCCCGCTCTCAACATCTCTGCTCCCTGCGTGCTCAACTCTTTCTGTACACCGTTATATTTGTGCCACAAAACCAACCAATCACTGACTTGGATGCAAAAATTCTGATTACCTGTTCTGATCTCCAATCACCTTGCTAGCTACTGTAGCAAAGCACAGCCAAATATCCCAGGTGAGATGGACGCACCTCGCCGGAATACAAAGCCGTTTTTGCCTGTAATTGTATTATTGGTGATGTGAGTACGGCTGGCAGCAGGAGAGCTGCAGCCGTTGTGTGTATACAGCAACAGTGTGTCAAATAATATATGCTGAAAAGCATTGTAATGTCATCCATGGCATTTCCTTACATTCCGCAGGGGACTTTGTCGAGCTGATGAGTGCTTTCGTGCTAAGTTCGGACTGGTAGCAGGTCAGTGTTGGTGGCATCATTGGCAAGACACCTACCATTTTGTTGTTTTTTAATAATTACGGAATACCGTATACTGCTTTAATAATACCGTACTGCTGTACTGATAATTTAGTTAAATCCTGAAATGTTCATCACCATACTGTATTTTACTGCCAAATGAACTTTGTTTACCCATCACCAGTTCATCTGAGAAGGGAATAAGAGCTGGTCTCCAACAACTGCCGGTCTCTTTTAAACGCCGGGCCGTCCGAATATCTTTTTAATAAACGCCAGGGCTCCTATTGGAAGCTATACGGTATTTGGATAATAGCAAACACTGAAGTACATTTTTTGCATGTAGCACACAAAGTTTTTCTTCATTCAAAATAATTTTCTCCTCAAAATGCAACACTTGTACTTGCAAAATCTTTTTTCGTGTGCTCACAATGTTGCGTATCCACCTCTAACAGGGAGTTAGAGGTGGATACGCCGGCACTGTGGAAAAATCCCAGCACTCACCCTGGCCATGACACAAATGCTATCAAATGGACCATTCAAGCCCATTTCAACTTCTTTGTATAAATGTTAGTTGTTGTAAGGCACACAGTGATGTGAAATAATAACACCTCAAATGTCTTAAAGCTAAAGTAAAACTCCACTTTTTAAAAAGTAAGAAGCATAAATTAGACACATTTGTGTTAACATGCAGGGAGTAAAATTTAAAAGATGTCAGAAAAAACAAAACCCCAAAATAAAACCTCAGCATACAGATACATGAAAATTAGTATTTTAACTTCCACCTCTCTAAGGGCCACAAAGTCAGATGATTTTATCTTGGAGAGCCGAGCTCAGTTTAATTTAGTTTTTAAAGCTTTAAAACTACTTTAAAGGAATTAGAATAAAAATAATTTTCTGCTTATTAATCACTGATCAGAACAAAAAGCAAAACACCATCTTGTCTATGGCTTGGTTCAAGAGGGTGTTATATATAACTGAAGAGATTACAATTAATGACAGTCATTCAATTAGGTGATGACATTTGATGTCAGTAAAATGCTGGGAAGTGTTGGATTAATGCATCTGACTGCATTTCATGAGATTTGACAGAAATGTCAACTTTCCGAAGCAGCTGTGATGTCAACAGGATATACCCCTTGCATTATTGGTGTAAGGAATCCCACCATGATGTTATTAAAAGCCCAATTAGGAACAAGCATTGCACATGCAGATTGCTTAGTATACAAATGCTGTGGTGTATGGTATTATGCTTGCACGTATAAAGAAATAAACAGAAATCTGAACAGTTCTTTAAATATCCACAATTGAGTAGTACTTTTTGTACACAAAGGCATTTCTGTGCTTTCCTCCTCTTCTTTAGAGGTAATTATTTCCAAGAATTGCAATTGATTTCAATTGATTTGATAACTGGGCTATGTCTATTTTTTTAAAACCTCAATTTCCAAAATTATTGCATGACGATTTAGAAGAGACTGTTTCAAATATTAATTGAAACATAGCATTTGAAAAGGATTTGACACAAGTCAGCACTAATTTATGGCAGCTTCACTATAATTAGCTGATGCACACTTATGTATGCTATGGTGCAAATGTTGTGTATGTGTAGCTTTATGTTGCACATGATCTTGTATGGCTGATATATTTATATGCTTTACATTGACTCTGGCTCTATATGCAAAAGGGGTTGCTAAAAGAGAATACCCTCTGTGGGTATGAGGCTTGAATGGGGAAGGTTGTGGTTAAACACAGTGAACCCTTTTTCACATAAGCCATAGGGAATATCAGAGATAAAAATGAAAGCTGAATTTTATTCAGTGTTTTCATTTAAGGAATCTGTAACTGTGCATGGTGGCTCACTGCTACACTGTGATAGCATAGAGTAAAATGCAGACAATGGTTGGGGTCAAATAGTCAGAGCAAACTACAAGTACAATTCTGTGGATACTTATGCTACAGCAGATCTCAACTTGTGCCTCCTGTAACATTGTACTAACGTTACCATTATAATTAATTATTATACCATTAACATTATTAACATTAACATTATTATTTCATGCAGATCATGTACATGTGGACAACCTGGTGGAAAATAGAATTTCACAATAGAAGCTAAAAGTTTAAGATACCAAATTATGGCTACCTCCCACTAATGTACTCAAATTTTTCTTCCCAATGAAGTGATATGATCCAGGTGATTAAAGAAAGCATTGCATTCTGTGGTAAAATTAATACATTTCCATTATCTACTATGCCTCTGTAAATGGTGGTCAAATGAGAAGATAAGGAAAGAAGCATAGAAGTGCCTCTGCCCTGTAATGGTGGTGACCTGTCAAGGATGTACTTCACCTCCTGGCCAGTGTCATCTGCAAATCCACCTTTCCTTAGCAGTTTGAGCAATAAACCAGCTGTTATTATGGTTTCCACAAAACCTAAACATTTTTCAGATTGTTAACCTCCCCAATAAACAATAAATAAATAGTCAACTGTCAAGCCTATACATATAGGCTTCAAGCTCAGGTCCTCTACCAGAGGCCTGGGAGCTTGAGGATCCTGCGCAGTATCTTAGCTGTTCCTAGGACTGCACTCTTCTGGACAGAGATCTCCGATGTTGTTCCTGGGATCTGCTGGAGTCACCGCACCTAGTGCTCTGATTACCATTGGGACCACTGTTACCTTCACCCTACACATCTTCTTGAACGCTTCTCTGAGCTTTTGGTATTTCTAAAGCTTCTCGTGTTCCTTCTTCCTGATATTCCTATCATTCGGAACCACTACAACTATCACTACGGCCGTCTTCTTCTGTTTGTCCACCACCACTATGTCTGGTTGGCTAGCCACCACCATTTTGTCCATTTGTACCTGGAAGTCCCACAGGATATTAGCTTGGTCATTCTCCACCACCCTTAGGGTGAACTACTATTTTGACCTTGAGAATTCCAGGCCATATTCTGCACATATTTTTCTGTATACTATGCCGGACACTTGGTTATGGCGTTCCATGTATGCCCTGCCTGCTAGCATCTTGCACCCTGCTGTTATGCGCTTGATTGATTCAGGGGCATCTTTATACAGCCTGCACCTGGGGTCTTACCTGGTGTGGTAGTAAATGTCCTCTATTTCTACAATGTTGCCTTCTGGGAGTTCAATCCCCTCAGTTCTGACTACCTTCCCTTTCTTTGTTATCATCCGAGGAGGGGAGCAGGTGTAACAAGTGAGCCAGCGTAGACAGCACCCGTCCGATCCTGCTTCGGATCGGACTGCAGACAGTTCTGTCAGTTCTACGTATTGTCGGCGCTCCCCAGACCCCCTATCTGTGACAACTGGGAGAAGCATGGGAGGCGTTGGATAGGGAGAGTGAGTGCATATCTGTGTCAGTGTACATGTGTGTGAGCATGTATGTTAGTGTCCTGTCTTTGAGTTGAGGCACAGCATCCTTTCACCGGTGAAGCAAAAGTCAACAGTACTCAATCAGACGCAGGTGACCTTGAAGGATAGGGCAAAGAGACAAAACAGCTTTGTTATCAGGGATGTTTTTGCTCGGTCCACCCATGAAACTGCAGCTGGCTCTGAAGTGATATCCGCATGAAGGATGGTGTTTTTTTGTTTTAGTGCGAACAACTGCATATGATTTAACAGTTGGTCACCAGGTCTCTCAATTTCCTGCTGGAGAGCCATGAGTTTTTCCAAGATCTTATCCATGTTGCGTTCAACAGAGCGCCCTGGAGAGAGTAACTGTCTCTAAAAGGGCCAGCTCTCCTCGGTTCCTTCTGAGAGAGTGACACCTTGGCCCTAGGGTGGTCCTCCTAGGGCTCTCGCGCTCTGGGAACCTCTGGATGTTCGGGGCCTGGATCTCCCCCATGCCTGCTTCATGCCCTGGGGGACGGGGCTATGGCTCCTCAAACCCTCTGACAGATTGTTACATGGAGAACCCTCATACAAGCACGCTCATCCACACAGGTGCGCACACACAGGTGTATACGCGGTTATTCAGAGATGCGAAGCTGCACCTTTCTTGGCTGCTGTCTGGGAGCACATTGTGCACTGTCACACTGTCAGTTCTACGTGCTACAAAATAACATTCAATACTTAGTATTTAATGTTAACCTAGGTTATTGCTGTATTCCCCATATTGTGATTGCTCTACATTGCATTTGCTTGTTTGCTTTTGCTTGTTTTTTTTCTGTCTGTTTATCTTTACAGGTGATCCAGTGGATTTTTTTTGTCTACCCTGACTGTCCCTCATACCCTCTGTTTTTCTCTCTTTACTCACCTCCCTTTCCTTATGTCTGTCCCATGTACAATAACTGAAAATAAAGTAAATAAATAATAATAAAGGCCAATCAAATGGATCAATACGGCAAAGCCATGATGTTCCATTTGGTAAAATAAATCCCTTGAGCATCTGTTTTGGCTTTTAGATAATAATTCTGATCGCTAATGATCCAAAACGGGACAGGTAAAAAAAATAAATAAATAAAAGGGCCAGCTTTTGAGGAACGGTGTTCCATGGGTTCATCTCTGTGCATAAAAGGAGTGGGTGAAGGTGATGGCTGAACAGGCGGTGGATCTGATGACAGAGCTACAGGCTGAGCTGGTGACTGAGCTAATGAAAAACAGTCCTTAACAGTCCCTGAAGCATTAACGTCCAGTTTGGAGGATGCAGAACTGAGACTGTCCCAGCCATTCCCCACAAAAAACATAACCCGCAGAATAAACAGTCATAGTGTCAGAAAAAACAGAAACAGTGTCCTTTTCACTCACCACAGCCAGCTGCTCTGAAGTATCTCTCCTGGCATGCAGACTAATTCTTCGTAAATGGAAGGATTCAGGTCCGCCAGTGTTTGTACAGTGGGTGAGAGAGGTGATGAAGTGCTTGTAGATAGAGCATTTGAGATACAGTTTGAGAGGATCTAAAAGTAAATATTACAAAACCTGGTCATCCTTGATTAAATATGTGGATAAGTTGTCGTTTACTGAAGTATGATGTAACACTGCTTTTATCTATGGGGGCTTGTTTTGATTTTTGATTTTTTTCTTATTGAAACCACCTACTGTCTGTAAGCCAAGAAGAATTGCACACAATGCAGCCCCCATTTTTTTTCTATTTTTATTGTTGTGGCTGTTTTCTGTGTGTTTTGTTTTTCCTTTTTGTTTGTTTGTTTGTCTTTGCCTTGTTCACACGGGAGTATTTCTTGTTTGTGTGCATAGATTATATATTTCCCTGCATCCGGCGGGCTCGCCACTGTGTGGCGCAACCTGTTTCATAAAGGCAATGTTTGTATTTGCAACTCCAGTTATATCTTTTTTTTGATTTTGTATGTATGTTAAATTGGAAAATTATAAATAAAGGTGTCCAAAAAAATGAAGTTCCGCCATCTGGCTGTGGGATGACGTGCCGGTGGTGTGGGCCAGGAAACACCACATCCAGCGGGCCGGGCTGCAAAACCTCTGGCAGGCAAAACGTCCTTCGCCGGGCTGGGCAGGCAAGCAGTAGCAGCTGGGGGGTGAAGGTTCACCCGCTTGTTAAGAATAAAATTCTGCGCGAGCGGGTGAAAAGAAATCAGCCATCATGGGAGATCAGAAATTAGTGGCTGTAGCCGGGCCTTCACAGTGTGATGAAACTCTCTTCTCTCATGATTAAGCCATAGGTTAATTAACCTCAAAGCCAAATCAATAAAGTCCTCGCGGAGCTCCTTTGACGGTATGAATGCCGCTGGGTCCATATTGTGGTCGGTCTGTACCGTCATGGCGCGCGAAGCCAGTCGTGTGGTGTTGTGAATGAAGGACCCAAAATGCAGGCACTGGCTTGAAGCCTGTGAGTGTTTATTCACAGTGAGGCAACACAAAAAAACAAAAAAACAAAAAAAAAAAAACAAGGATGGCAAGGGCAGAACTAAGAAACAACCTGAACTAAATAAACCTGAACATATATCCGGGCGAAACACAGGATGACACGTAGTGGGAACACAGGGTATGATGACCAGGAAATGCGGGGCATGAGAAGCAGAGAGATGCAGAGAGAACCCAGGAAATGCAGACAGACCAACAACGGCATAGGCACACGCACACTATATATACTCACCCAGGGAGTTAATCCTAATTAACATGAGGCGACAAGAGACGTAGACCTTCAAAGTAAAACAGGAAATACACCGACACACATGCCAAGACACAGACTAAGAGACACAGGCTTAACACAGAGACGTGACAGAACTGGAACAGAGGGAGACACTGGCAGAGATGACTAGACATAAACAGAGATAAATACAAAACGCTGGGTCACCGACCCAGCACCATGACACTCATGCTCCTCTGTGTTTTAGCCTACTTAATTATAAATAAATAAATCATGATAATGCCACTATTAAATGCCACTGACACTGGTGGTTTGAGTCAAAGCAAATGAAATGTATCAAATTTTTAATAATTTGACATAACAGTGCATTTTCTTCTTGCGTCATCTGGAGTTCAGACAACTGCATTTCAGTTTTACGTATATAATACCAGTTTAAAATAGCACTTATCACAGCTCTTATCTTTTCTTGTCTGATCTTTTTTTTTTTCATCTTATTTTAATACTTCATAGCAATAACTCGCTTTTAACTGGAAGAAACATCTGGGGGAACTATATTCAAGGAGGGGCATCCTTGAGGGAAGAAGAGAAGATATAAAAGAGCATAGCGTAACAAAGAAAAAGATAGAGCAAGTTTGCCAAATGTTGGTGTTTTCGTCTTATTCACCTGCTGATTGGCATATGATACTGGTTTGAACCTATTAGTGTTTCCAAGAATGTATCTTTGAGACGTGGGCGTTTTGATTCTGCACATCAAAAAAGAATTGATAATGCTCTTGTGTTACAAATATGTCAGAGTGCTGTAATTAAACGGGTACAATAAATTATATATACAAATATATCATCTGTACATAAGAAAGTAATTACAAGACATTTTTTTTTTTTACAAATGTTGTTTTCTTCCAATTCAAAAGATCCTTGTCACTGTAAAGTTTTTTTTTTTTGTGCACTTAAACAGAATTTAATGTTTGTGCCAGTGTGGATAATGACAACACTGACATCAAGGAGAAAGGAGTCATCAGTACCACTTACTCAATTTTCCTCTTTATATGTCAGTTTAATCCATTTCATAGCATAAAATGACTGTTCAGTTTTATTAGAATAAAGTGGAAAAATAGAAAGTACTTCAATAATCAGTTATATGTGGCTTCCAACCAAGATCCAAACAATTTGTCCTGTAAAGTGCCATTCAGCTGCACATTTTTTTTCTATATTACGGAAAAAAAATATTGTGCAAGCTCTTATAAATACAGATGTGTATGTGTGTGTGCACAGGACATAATGTGAGCAGACAAGCTAAAAACAAACTATATGAATAAAACATAGAAAACAGTCTTTTCATCTTCACTCTGCTTTTCTAATGCTCATTACTTTGGCTGCAGTCTCCTTCTGCATCTGTTTTTGCTGCTGCTTCATCCTCTCTCTCTTACTTACCCTATATCTCTTTGTTTCCTCCCCACCCCCTTTTTTTCAACACAACTCTGTTCAGTCACACTAGGCCCAAGGGTACAACCTTGAAACCTTGGCGAACTGAAAAGAAAAAAAAAAAAAAACAACCTGTCATTGCAAAGTTTTTATCATGAAATAATATGACAGAACAAGGTAAGTTTTTAGGTGTTATTTTGCCAAATCTGATTAATTATGGATTTTTTTTCCTCCTTAGTTTAAAATTCAGTGAGAATTTTTTAAGGATGAAACACTTTGACTATCTTGAAAAAAAGACTAACTAAGTAAATGACGTGAAATTTGGTTGTGCTTATTAATATTTTAAATGCACTAATTTTCAAAAAGCACTTAGAGAGCACGTCCTGCTCCCAAGGTTGCACAATTCTCTGCATTTATTTTATTAAAGGAAGATGTTTAGCTTTTGATATCGTCTGCAGTAAAATACCCAATAAAATAATGATGTGGAGTTTTGTTGATAGCTATCATTGGTTTATACACTAACAGTCAAAGGTTTTAGAACACCCCAAATTCCCCTGTTATGTATTGCAGTTCAAATCGTTCAAGTCCAATGAACAGCTTGAAATGTAAGTAGTGAACTGCCAGAGAATTTATTTTTTTTTAAATTGTAAGGTTACCCAAAACTGAAAAATAATGTACATTTTAGAATTATACAAAATACTTTTTTTCAGGGAACTCAAAACGGGATAACAATTTAAAGCTGTTCTGGAGTGGTTGATCAATGTTGAGGTTGATCAAGCCCTAATGATAGATATCAACAAAACTCCACATTATTTTATTAGGTATTTTACTGCAGACAATATCAAAAGCTGAACATGACAGGATCTCTGACAGGAAGAAGTCTGGCAGAACCAAAGCAACAACTGAATCAGAGGACAAGTTTCTGATAGTTGACAGTTGACTGAGGCGGCTCACAGGACAACAGTTTCAAGCACTGCTTAATAGTGGTCGTATTAAGCAAGTCTCAGTTTCAACTGTGAAGAGATGACTTTGAGCTGCAGGTTTGACAGACCGAGTTGCAAGAAAGCCAGCAACGATATCAGAACAAGATAAAGAGGTTTGCCTGGGCCACAAAACACTGCCATTAGACTACTGAAGACTGGAAGAAGGTATTATGGACTGATGAATCAAAATTTGAAATCTTCCTCAGCTACCTTAAGATTAGCAAGATCCACGTTAAAATAATCATTCTACTAGACAGTTAACAGTCAGACAACTGTGAATGAGCTCATTAAATGCCAATTAAAAACACAGATGCCGCTGACGATGCCTCAAATTGGTGCATCTGCTAAGCATAATTTATTTAGCTGCAGCAGATTTTCTCTCTGTGTCCAATTATTGCTTATTTCTTGTTAGGATAATCTTTTTAAAAACTAACTTAAAAAAATTAAGTTGACTGAACTGTTGTTCATCTGCACTGACAAAGTTACAGTGCAGTATGTGCAGGTACTCTAAGCTGAACTTTGACAAAATAAAAGCACTCAGTGAGAAGTAGTCTACTTCAGTAGAAAACAAGTAAAACTTTTTTTTAAAGACTGCTTTATATACAATTCTTTCTGTATTCACATTTGCTACACCTTGCACCCAATACATTGTTTAAGATATGGGGTTGTGAGTGCTGCTGCCTTGAGTGATGCACTTTATTATACATCACACTTTACTGAGCTACCAAAGCAAGAGAGAGAAAGAGAACAAGTGTGCTATTCGAATGTTCTTCTGTCATGTGTTGCAACATATGCTGGTTGAGTGTGGTATTCAACATGTAGTGATATTGGCTAATGGATCAAATATCAGAGACATGACTCTGCACTATAGGTTTCATGTCCTAGTTTGAACTTCAAGCAGCACAAAATGGAAAGATTTTGTCAGCTCTCAGTTTACAGAAACTCAAGGAAAGATAATGGTACCAGATGAAGACTAAAAATATCATTATTAGCCATGTTCTTTTTATGAACACTATAAAAGCACTCAATTTGCACTATTGTCTCCAGTATAATAGGATGAGACTGAGAAGCCAAGGAAATAGATTATCATAAAGTTTTTTGGAACACGATTCTAGATAGTAGTATGCATCAGGCACAGCTCTTTAAAAGTCTTAATGCATTGCACCTTTAAGAGCTTATCTGCAGGGAGCTTGCCAGATGGCCTCATCTGTGCTAAGTAAAAGCAGGATACCTTTATAGAATATATATATATTGAAGTTTATAAATGTGTGTGTCTGCATTTGTGTGTATGGGTGTGTATAAGGGAGAGTCAGAGATGGAGAGAGAGATAAATTATTTAGTTGAATCAATGCTCATTGGGATAGAAGCAGCAGGTTTCAGGGCATCAGGGGCGGGGGTTAGAAAACTCTGATATATCAAAGACATGGCTACAGAACTGGCTTTCTCTGCACTGATAATCCGTTCAATAACAACAGATTCAAAACTGCAAAATTTTCTTACAGATGCATGATTATTTTTAAGCTAGTTGCCAAAAAATATTTCTTACCCTCATATGCATATGTGCCAATCAACTGTCATGTATATAACAAAAGGTGCAAAGGGTTAACTTGAATTTAATAACTTGCTTTAGTTTTTAAAAGGTTGAATTTATTAATTTAGAGTTTATTTAGAAAAGACTGTGCACAATGCATGTATTTTTTTTCTGTAGTGTCTGTGCAGAAGCAGCAGTTGTAGCCACACACGCTTTGAAAACAAAATATTTAAAAATGTCCCAACATATCATGCACTTCTATTAAAGATTGCAGTTTTGAGACGTGAGAGGTTCAGCAAGTCTCCAGTGTTCTGTGACATACCTACCTTTGACACCTTTCTCGTGACTGAAGCAAAAAAATGTGAACAATATTTCTGCATGTTTTCAAAAGCAATGAGTGACCAATAAACAAAATTCAGAGATATGCTTGAAAACACTGGAATAGGTAAACACAGTGATGTACCTGTTTTTGGATTTACTGTATATATTGATGAGTTAATTTGTGTGCATTTGAGTATGAAAACCTGGTTTGCTGCTGCATTTGTGAGTTTGAAGAGTTTTTAAAAATAGTGTCAATGATAAGGGTTTTTAGGAGGGATAATGGGGAACAATACCAGTGAAACGGTTGGACACATCTAGTCATTTCAGTATGTTTCATAGATCTGATGTCATCAAATCCATGAAACAGAATACAATAATGTATTTTTTTTTTTTAATGTTTTACCTCCACATCAGCACTGGTTGATGCTTTGCTTTATGGTGGCTAAATTCACAGCGAGGCAATTTAAATAGCAATTTAGTAGTATTAATTTGCTCACTACACTTAAATTATAGCTAAAACATGTTTATATTTTAAACATCTTCCTTCCACATTTGAGTTCATGTTGCTATAGCTCCCGGTGGTTCATAGTAAACATTTAGTTTTGTTGGTATAGTTAATAAGTTTCAACTGACTTTACGACCCTGGCTGCCTACACATTTTGGTTCACATTGTTTGATCATTGACTTAAACACATTTGACTACTTTATATTTTACTTTGCCTTTTGAGTTGCTTGTCTTCAGCTCAAGCCATTCTTGGTTACAGAGAAAGGAAAGCAAAGGGTGGAACTAAACCATCTGTGAAAACTTGGGTGTAGGGTATCTTTGTATTTAGTTTTATTTTCATTTTAATTTCGAGTGGCTTGCACTGGTGGTGAAAATGTTGAATTCTCACTTATTTTGTGTGATAAGTTTGCCAAGTGAAGTTCTTGTTTTGACAAACAGAATTTTTAAATAGCGTTATGTTTACTTGACATCTTCTGCTTATTATTTGGGGTAAAATAAAACACTTGTTCGACAGTACATAACTGTGTGTTCCTTTTGTGACTATCTGGCTCCTTACATATCTAGCATGCTTTCTAGCTATGTAAGAAAACCTTTAGCAGGCTTTAGCAGTTAGCAGGTTTTCAATAAGTTAACTGTTAGCCTTTCTTGACTGTTTTGTTTTTGTGTCTCTATCCATTTTCTTGAGCTGGTATTGTATAAATTAACCGTGCCTATTGGTATAGGTTAGTAATCAAAATAATGACAAGATCAGTAAACAGTTACTTACTTTTACTACTTTTACTTTTACTTAACGACGTGAAGGCCAAGCAAAAAGAAAGAACTTTATGCATAGTTGCAAAACCACTAGCATGGAAAGACAACCCTCTTAAGAACAACTGTGGGAGAGGAAAACCAAGGATTACCTCTGGTTAAGTTCAGTCAAGTTACTAGCTACCAAAATATCTAATTAATTCCTTGTGAGAAGCTAAGCAATGATTCTTGGCGTTGAAGTACCAGACATATCAACTGCTCTGATAAAACAGCATCATTCAAACATCTGTGTTTAAATTTCTGCTAAAGACTAGCTAAGATTAGTAGAACAAGAATAATTTTGATAAAGAAACACAGGTAAATCTGTGTGTTGGCATTCGGCCAGTAGAAATCTGCACTTTAAACTAATAAATCCAAATGTGATACTTTTCATTCTTACCCTTGTGTTTTTGCAAGACCAAGGTGAACAGATAGTATCTGTTGTGTGTGGAGGAGTAGGATGTGTGATACTGCGGGGGTGCTTTGCTGGTAAAGCTATTTTTTTATTCAGCAGTATCACACTATCCCATCTTGTTTGTATTTAGTGGAAGCATAATTTGTTCGTAAACAGGAATATACAACACACGCAGCTTATGTAAAAACTATACGGCTGAGGAGAAGAGCGATGGAGTGCATCGGATGATCTGATCTCTACAATCCTCTAGTTGAGTTGTTTTAACGATAAATGGTTGCTTTCAAGATGTGGACCTGATCTGCAACCACTCACAGTCACTATATTCAAAGCAACGCTTCAAGACAGTGATCATCAAACAGAAACTAAATGGAAGCAGTCTACTATTAGTTTGTGAGTGGAATCAAGTTAGCAATTGCCGGCGATCTGTTTGTGATAACACAGCTATTAACTGTGATAAATTGATGACAATCAAAAATCTGTTGCCCTCTACATACACAGACATTGAGTACTTACCTTTAGAGTCCAGCATTCTCATCGATCTGAAAGAGAAAGTCCTCCACAAATGGGGACGTGGGTGCTGCAACATAACAAGTTAATAGCAAAATGACATAGGCCCTCAACATCCTTGCTTATATATCGGAATATAACTAGAATACAACAGGTTAAAACAGCAGTCAGCTGTGTTGAGTAAGCCTATTTCAAGGAGACCATGATTGTTTGTCTTCCATCAGGTGACCTGTGCAATTAAAAGTGATCATATCTTAACTTCAGTGAAACTGAGCTGAAGTGAATATAGAATCAACCTGTAATCAAAGCAAAAGGTCGTCGACTAAGAGTCTTCTTCAAGGTGGAATGGGATCAAACAATCAGCTTTTTTAAAAGGAAACGTCTGCAAGGCATATTAACATGTTAGCATCTAGAATGTGTCAGAAATTTGACATATATATCTTGTTTATCCTATAACCAGTTGATTATTGTGACATCAAAGAATACCAAACACCAACACATGAAAGAAAGCAAAAACTATTTGGATATTCACTTAAAATGTTTATTTGGCTCCATATATTTCTGGAAATTGATATGATCAAGAAGATCATCATTAACGATGAAGATGGAGACTTCAGCTTCACTTCAAGGGAGTATTTAAGGGAGTATACAAAAGCATTGCTGGTAACTGTTAAAGAATTAGTTGAAAAAGTGAAACAGTGGAGGATGATCACAGGATTCTTTCCATTGCACAGAAAATTACAACTGAGTCAGGTGAACAGACATACCATTATCCCAGTTTACCATAAGAAGAAGATTTAAGGAGAAATACTGAGGGTTCAACAGAAGTTGCATACTTTAGACTCATACAATCACCATTTATAAAGAATTATACCATTATACAGAATGATCTTTTTATGTTTTACTTTGTTCAATAACATTTCAGCTTGAACTGTTCATTCATTTCTTTAATAGTTGATTCTGTTACGTCCCCAAAAATAAGGGCTCGGGATGATGGGACTAACAATTGTATGAGCGGGAAAAGAAAAAGTCAAGCACAGCAAATAGTCAAAATCAAGGTTTTTATTAAAAAGGACTCAACTAAAAAAGACAGCAACAGCAATATGTCAACTATACAAAAGTCAACCACAAAATAAAATTTTCTAAAGAAAGACAAAGGAGATGGTTTACCAAATTAAAGTTACATTTCTGCTGCCAGCAGATACCAGCAACTCACTAGTAGCTCAAAGATAATAACAAGCTTAATTAACACAAGCAGAATACACCGTAAAGCTGGTCCACACACTGACTGAGCAGCTCTTAACCAGCTTATATAGTGCTGGGTGGCCAGCTGTGTACTGGCTCCTCAGGAGAGATGGGTTGCAGCTGAGCTCCTGGATGAGATAAGACACACCTGCACGAGTTACTTAAAACTTGACTTATGAATTTCAAATTTATTTCAACGAGTTAATTGATAGCATTTAGTGCTTCGGCTTGTTCTTGATCCGCTGACCCAGTGTTGTATATAGTAATCACACCTTTTAGTAATACCATATAGTAATGGCAGTAGTCACATCAGAAATAGTAGGTGGATCAATCCAAATATTGATAGTATCAATACTGTACTTTGCTTTCCTCCTGTAAGTTCATTGCATTGCTACTGTTCATCTGAAAGTAGACTTGCCTGTACAAACCCCTATCCTCTGATACAGGCACACTTTGCTCCGCCCATGTCCTCCCAGCTCTGCTGTGTTTAGGTGTCCTGCAGTCACATGACTCAGCAACACTGAGCAGTGGCATGCTGGAGTGAGTGAGAAAGGGCAGCATTGTGTTGATCTACTTTACACCTGTAAATGAACAAACAGTGATGCATCTTTGAAAGAAGTTATTAGTCATGACTAATGTCGGTTATGCAGCATTACATAAGGTTAAAGTGTTATTGGCCTTTTTGCTTGAATGGTGTGTTTTATTGTGTTAACTAATTATTCTGAAAAGTAAAAATCATGGTGATTTAGTCTTCAATCAAATGTGTTCACATTTGGCAAATTGATGATGATTCATCTCATAAATCACACACCACAAACACACACACCAGTCTCCCCTACATACGCTGCTGTTATATGTTGAAATTATCTGTACTGATATCAGCAACCTGGTATCATACTGGCCATGCATGATCAATACCGAAGATCGCACACCATTACACATCAGAGGAGAGCCCAGATCAATGATTCTTTGGTAACGTGAACAGGTTAAAGAGTTGAACCATTCAATGTCTGCAAAGGATTGCAGTGTGTGCAAAATGAGCATTTTGTTTAAGATTATCTGATTTCTTTAATCATAAAAATAGTTGATGCAGTTTTCAACACCCTCTCACTCCTGACCAATCACGGCCCCTCTCTGAGCCTGGTTCTGCTGGAGGTTTCTTCCTCTTAAAAGGGAGTTTCTCTTTCCCACTGTCACTAAGTGCTTGCTGATAGGGAGTGCATGTCTGCAAGTAATCTTTATCTTGACTAATGATTTTCAAATGTATTGCGGTGAGGTACAAAGCTAAACTTTTACACACATATACCACAAGGGAAAAGATGATTTTATAACTCTAGTGATGAACAAAATCATTGACTTAATGCAAAATAACAAGCCAAGCCTTGTTCTTTATCCCCTTTGTTTGTTGTTCCTGCACATGTGGAGAATATACAGTGAGGATCAGTTGAAATGAGGCATTTCAATGTATGGAAAGCAAAGCAGGAGTCTCATTTCAAGAGTATTTGAAAAAGGATCAGTGCAAGAGCTATTTCTCAGATTGATAATCGCTCCAAAGAGCTTCTGCAGCTTTCCAGGATATGCAGGCAAAACAAACAATTTGAGGGAAAATAAAACCAATATTCATGAGCGTGTTGCACGTACAGACAAACAGGGAGACTGACACCTGTCTTTTAATAACAGAGAACTAGATGGAAACAGGAGGAAAGCCAGAGCACCAGAGTGGAAAAACACACCTAAAATGTAATCTCATGGTTTTTGTTTTGTTTCCTGAAGATAAATTAAAAGGAAGACTAAAGATGTATTTTCAGCATTGTTACCTGAGTCACTTAGTGGCTGGAGACTCAAAAACCCCATTTCAATTAAAAGGGACATATTTGTACTTTCAGTCATGTTTTTTTTCTTTGTTTGCTGTTGCCTTCAATGATTCTATTTCTGCTTTATTATATAACAGTAGTGACGTAATGAATGGGAATGATGGGGGTCATTGTTTTCTTTTCTTTCCTCAGAATATGGTACATCAGACAGACAGAAGGCCAGACTTTTTTTTGAGACAGATTTATTTAAAGTGTTAGCCAAGAGATGAGCTGACATTATAACCTTGTGTGGATCTGTCTGGAAATGAAATGAAATTGGAAAACAAATGAATGCGTTTCAGTATCAGCACCTCTTCTGGGCATGACATGGCTGTTCTTTGAATGATAACAGATTCATGTTGGCATGCTGTCACAGTGGCACTGGAAACCGGTGCTGTGTCCAGATATCCTGACCTGGATGCCAGCGCTCATGCCCAGACTTTTGGAAGGAGCCACAAGGCTTGGAGAAAAGGGAAAGACACAGACGAGATGGATAGGTCACAAGTTGCACCCTGTTGTGTGCGTATCAGAAGAATTTGTCAGACTGACGCACCTGCCCTGCTAACACTATTTCAGAATGAATGTGACAGTTTTATTTCTCCAGAAAGACTTACTCTAAACTTACAGGGCTGACAGGGAAATTAATCAGGAACACTCAAGCCTTCACAGTAACTACTTTTGTGCTGCCTTTAAGCAAACTGCTGAACTCCCCTGACCGCTCCAGTGGAGCTGCTCAGTGGTCGACAGTAGAAGACTATGATTGTACTAAACAGCTGGGCACTGCCAAAGAAGTTCTTATTCAGCCTTCTTTATAAAGCTTGAAAATAGCTGGCATTTCTATCCTGCTGTATATAATTTTGTGCTAACTGCAACCCACGCTGCAAAACCAGACTCTATTAATTGTTTAATGCAGTCTGGTTTTGCAGGTAAATGTCATTGTGCATTACAGGGTGCATACTGGGCTATTTTTTGTTGAAAAAAATATCCTCAGAACATCACTTGTAACATAGCTAAAATATATAATCTGGACTGCTAATGTGTCATACCTTAATTACACCTAGACAAGATATGCAATTAGCGACTTCTTGAACTTCGACGCCTCTTTTGAGAGGAGACTTGAAGATTTCACAGCGAATGTGCTTTAATATGATTGTAGTTCTCTGACTAGTCTATGCGCAATAGTGTGAGAGAAGCCTGGTATTTAATTAAACAATGTGAATCGTAACTCACCGCACAGTTACTGACTTTATTCTTTAAAGACTTTCACAAAGCTGTTCCACAAAATTTTGCATGCACGTTTAATTGAGAGAGTTTCTTTAGTCTCTTCCAGTCCTGCCATTTTAAGTTGTACCATCCAGACAACAGCCTACATAAAAGAGTTTGTAAAATAGATGCAGTTTTGTGCTAGTAACGCATAGCAGTTAAAATTGCCTATCCAATTGTGCAATCAAAGACACAAGCATAACTCTTATGATTAACTTAACAAACAAACACTAAGTCCTGCAGGGGTGGCCTTCACCAGGCACAATGCAAATTGGATTTCAGAAAAATGATCTCAATAACAAACTAATTAGTCAGTAGTTAAGTGTTTTCCTGTGTTTCCTTTTGATGAAATTCCTCTTCCTTGATTTTGTGCCGCAGGAATCTCAGCAGCCCTCGGGCTATGTAGTAAAAAGTTTTGAAATTTGGGACACTTACTAGGGACAGTCGCTGAATCATTATCAGTTTAATGTCTGTGCCTGAAGCACTTTAGCACTACCAAAGAGGTGCAGTAGAAGGCATGTTTATGGATAGAAGCTGTGGATCCTTGGAACCAAGTTCAAAGTATCATGAACCTTATCCTTGTAACTGAAATCTGGCTTTATAACATGGTAACACAGAGCTGATGGAAACATCACCCACTAGCTAGAGTTCTGAATATTGCACTAATAAAACTGTGAGAAGTGTGTGTGTGTGTGTGTGTGTGTGTGTGGGGGGGGGGGGGGGGGGGGGGGGGGGTAATATATA
>VURO01015235.1:4448-31126 GCA_015108175.1 Pelvicachromis taeniatus
TAAATTAAATACCTAATCAATACATTTATTCATATTGGAATTTAAGATGTTTTAAAGCAACTTTCACAACAATATTTCCCTGAATGTGGTATCTAGTCAGGGGGTTCGTATCTGCCCATTGAAGTTTTCAACTCTTTTATGTCATGCACTACAAAATGACATCATAGAATGTATGAAAGTCATTTGAAACAGCCTACGAGTGCCCTAAGAGTATGTGAATAAAACTTAAGAGCAATTTAAAAACTATTTGAATGAATACTCTGAATTAACAAAGTATATTAAAAAACAAAGTAGCATAAAATTGAATATTAAAAAAAGGACATAGAGAAACTCCCTTTTTTTCCTTTTCCCATGCCTCATACCACAAAAACCTGAGTTTATGTGTTAGATTTTACTTATTAAGTTCCTCGTTGCATTTCAGTATTGCTGGATTTAGTTTTTTGTTGGGTTTTTTTTCTTCATTTTATTCTGTCTTTCTGTCTGAAGCAAGATGGCTCGAAAACATTTGAATGAATTCTGATAAACGTTTGAATAAGCTTGTTCTTGTCAACAATCCATTAAAATTAGTCTTACATTCACCAAGGTCTTCAAGGTCAACAATAATTTCCTGATGGAAAACAGACAAAAAGCTTTATAACTTAGAAACTATGATTCTTTCAAATGTGATGTATATTTTCATCACATAGATACTTTATAAAGACCTAAAATATTATGTCACATTTCACCTCTGACCTCTCCTTCAATGTTAATAGATTGTTCTGAAGGCCAAAGTGTTAATAATGCTATTTAGAGATTCTTACTGCCATTGTCTTATTGATGGGCACATATAGGCATTGATTTTTAGAATATCCATGTATCATTTCCCATAAGAGTTATTCTTTTATGACTTTGTTTTGTAAATTACAGCAAGAAAAGTCTGCATTTTTCCTTTGTTTTTACTGCACTACACTAAAGTACATTTAAAAAGAAGAAAAAAATGTAAAAGAAAAGACTCTTTTTATCTCCGCATTTACAGAATGAACTCTTTGTCGCTGACACTCTGACAGCTTCCACAGCAGTGTGTATTGTGGCCGTGCAGACTGATTAAAAGTGTAGATCACTTGATTGACTACAGTTTGCAGACTACTAGAACTTGTTAAATGCACCTATCTGTGTAGTGCTCAAAAGAAAAAAATTCAGGTGCCCTAAAGGTGATGTCTTTCACAGCTGGGGTTATGGATATTGACCTGCTCCTACTCACAAGATCAGTGGAACCACTGTATTTAAACAAATAGTAGATAACAATGACCAGATGCTCTTCATTACAGTACCAAAGGTTTCTCCTCCCTGAACTTTAAACAGGAATCTTCTGCATGTGAATATGTAAACCAGTATATTAACTGATGATTCTTCAATGACTTGACCCAAATGGCACTTCAAAGGCTACTTTCTTGTATTTGTGTCAGTGTTGATGGTATACTTGCACATAAACCACTACATTGGACACTGATGTGTAACGCCATGCCAAGTTCATAAGACAAAACTTTTGTTGTCCACCTAGACATGTAAAAAATCTTTTTGAAAAGTTCAGAAATCTTTTTTTCATCCCTAAAGATTAATAGAAATCTTGATTTGGATGTCTTAATTCATGCATAAAAGGGTTAAGGTGACGCGAAATTCTGGATTTGGATTTGTTTTTGAATATGACTATGATAGGTGGCCAGAAGAGAGTCTCTATGTGAATAGGCTGGTTTCTGAGACTTGTGCAGGCTGGATGGTGGAGAGTGGGCATGCAAGTGGGTTGAAGGTAAAAACTGTGAACCAAAGACTGATTTCAGGCTCGAACTTGTGCGGTAACAATCCGGCTGTGACTCTTGCACTCCAGTAGGGACTAGAGGTAAGTATCAAGTATTTTGGCAACTCTAACAACCTAGGCAAACAACTAGGAGGAGACGAGAGAAGACATTAACCAAACGAGACAGTGGAAAACACAACAAACAGGAGGGCCGATCAGGTGGCAAAGCACTGCCACAGCTGCTCCTTAAATACGACTCTGACTTGCTAAGGAGCTCTGGTAATGGGTAGATGACTATATTTGTGTTTGCACACAGAAGCATGCGGGGCGATGCTTGGCTCTATTAAAGAATGAAGATAACTGTCAAGTAAACTTCAGGCTTTCTACATTTGAGCTGAAGCAATTATGTATTAATTAACAAAACTGAACAGAATCTAAAAACTTTTAAGTTCAGGTAACATGAGCATGTGTGCTTGCCACATGATTTAAAAATATTTGAGACGACTTTATTAGCTGAATTAAAAAAGGTATTTTAAGGAGACAGTGTATAAAGGCTAATTTACTCCATGGTGCTCTCATAAACTGACATAGATGTAACACTGTCTGTGAAGCTGGATTTAAGAAATAAGTGCTTAATGTTTTTAAAAAAATGTTTAATACCATCTTGTGTAAGCACAGAACGTTACTTACAGATTGTGTGGTTGGTTGGTTGGTGCGCAACCAGCCATCAAACCCTCCACACTGTTCTCTTTCATTATGGCTCACAAGTGGACAGTATATCTCATAAAACTAATATTTACAGCCCGATTTTTAGTTTTAGTGTACTCATTTTCCCCTGAGTTATTGGTTCTGTCTCTAGTTAGCTAGCATAAATGAATGTAAGTCTATTAACTGCAAGCAACCAATTAATCCGATGGCGTGACTTTCTATACTGACAAAAGATGTCGTTAGACATGTTTTTAAAACTTTAAGCACTTGTCTCTTACATCGAGCTCCCAGAGTTACATCTATGGCAGTTTTTCACGACTCCATGGTGTAAAGTAGCCTTCATACATTTTGTGTTTCATTTCCATTTTAAGTGTCATTGTCTTCCAATCTGGTCTCTTGGTTGTCTTTGCTGTACAGGGTGGGCCATTAAATGGATACACCTTAATTAAATGGGAATGTTTGGTTATATTAAAGTCCTGTTTGTGGCACATATATGCCCTCTCACATATATGTGAGGGGGCAAACACCTCAAGATGGGTGGTGACCATGGTGGCCATTTAGAAGTCGGCCATCTTGGATACAACTTTAGTTTTTTCAACAGGAAGAGGGCCATGTGACACATCAAACTTATTGGTTATGTCACAAGAAAAACAATGGTGTGCTTGTCTTATTTCTGATCATGAATTTGTTTTTTTATCTGTTTTTTGGGACAACATCACTTTAAGACTCTAAACATGACTTTTCATCAGTCTGATCTCATATGTGCTGATTTAAAGGCGATACAATGGGATTGTAGTCATGTTTATGTTGACCTGCATGCCACAGGCCCAAGTTTGAGTCAAACATGTCACAGATGCTCACATTAAAAAAATGTGTCTGTTGTTTAGATGTAGAGATTAAAAACAGCTGGGTTATGGTTAAATATTAAAATATACTGTGTTACAAGTTGATTTGTGTTCAAATACAGTTGTTGCAAGATTATTTCAAACTATGTTCTCTTTTTCCACGGCGACTTCTCCGCTTCTCTGCTTTCTGTACACCAAATCCAAGCTTCTGACCCGGGATCTATTTCCTGCTGCGTTACGTACATACTTGTGCTCACTCACTGACATGAAAAACAGAACAATCTGTGTTCAGGAACACGTAAAAATAGATTCATTTTTCACAACCATTTCATGACCTGCTGTGAGATGGGGTCGTATCTTCAAATTTACAGCATGTCATTTCAGAAACTATAAACTGCACTAATTTGTGTGTAGGTGGTCCCAGTCGGCAGCACTTAAGAGTTTTTCAGTAACTAATGATTATTACGAGAGCAGCCCGATATTCAGACTGTTCCTCTGTGCAAAAGAAAAGGTATTTAATCTATTAAATATACATATATAATGAGAAGTTATGAGAGTTTTAGCAGGAGCAGTTTTGCCTTGACTTTATCTGATGCTTTTTTCCCCCATCACCTCTCCCTGAACTACTAGAACTGAAGCATGTGTTCCAAAATCTGCAAATTCAACACTGAATATGACTATGAATAGTAAAAATTAGAAAATTAATGAAAGGTTGCCACTACTGTGTGCCTTTCAGCTCAATGGTGGCCAGAGAGGCAGTGTATTTATATATGTATATATATAAAAAAAAGAAATACTACAGTTTCAATAACTCACACACACACAAAATCCACAAATCATCTTACTAGATTATACATTATTAAGAAGAGCAATGCTTCCCCCTGGCTCACCTGTAGTTTGCACCCGGGCTTCAATGTGAAAGGCTTGTGTTTCTGCATATACAGACTTATCCAGTCTACACAACTTAATCAAAGCATGGGACGTAATAATAATAACCAATGTGGAAAAAACTGTATGTGTACAAAGATTTATCAGAAGCCTAATTTGCCAAAACTACAACATTTTGTTATCAGGTCCAACATCTAATTCACTCTGAATATTCAGCATGCCACTATGCCAGGCCCATCGATGTGTGAGCATGTGTGCCTGCCAGCACGTTGAGTCCACGGGCACAATATGCGTGCGTTCTCATCCAATCCAGCCGACAGATGTTGGCTTTTCTGAGTAGGAGGTGCGTGATGCCAGACAATCCATGAAATATGGTGGAAGAAAAAAAATCTATCAAATTTTATAACTGACATTCTCAGGTGTACAGCCGTGGAGAAACGCATTGGCATTTTTCCCATTTGGATAAATGCGCTGGCATTTTCACCAGTTTTCGATCCAAAATATGCAATGTGTTCATTGATTAGGAAAAATGAAATGAATCACTATGCTCAGCAAATAGGACTGACTTCTGCCTGCATTGTCCTGTTAGAATCATTTCTTTCATGCATTGTATTTGGTTTTGGTCTCAATGAAACTTTCCCCCATAACCACTGAATAGATTAGCATATGTGTCTTCTGACTGAACCCCCTCATGTTTCTTCTCCCACTTTTGATTCTAGCAAATTGTTGGTGACAGGAATGTCAAAGATCCCTGAACCGGCCCACGGATGGTGATGTCAAAAGTGAGTGAATGAGTCTGACAGCCCTGGTCTATGGGATGGATTGAATTGCAGTTGTAATAACTAATATTCAAATCAGTGTAAACCCTTTGTCTATGTCAACATCTTAACCCTACATTTTTGAGAAGGTCAAGACATTTTTGGACAAAAAATGTGACCAGTTTTAGATGTGTGTCAGTTAGAACAACTAATTTCTTTGTAAATTCCATATTGTGATATTTTACTTTTAGAATTTGGACAGACGTTATGTTGCAACTTAGAATTCCAAAGGTAAACCCTAATGAATGGAGATCCTGTGACCTGCCTTTTGTTCTTTTTTCTGTCACTGCTTTAATAATTTTGAGGTCCAGGCTCTGAGGAGGCCAAGCCACATGGGGGATTTTTCTGTACATGTATGATTTTATTACATTGGCATTGTGTTTAGAATCAATTTCGTGATAAAGAAATTAAGTCATTGCCAATTAGACACCTTGGACAAAAAGAAAATCCCCAATACTACTGAGAAACTTGCTCCTGCCTCCTCTGTACATACTGAAGAAGTTTTTTTTAAATTTCTATGTATCCCTCTATAAGACCTGTTGCCAGTGACTTTCAGTTCAGATCTTATGTAATCTGGCATACCTCAGCCTTTTCTCCCAGTTTCCCATCCTTAAGGATGGCTTCTTGACCGCCACTCTTCCACTGAGACCATTTTGGAGGAGCCTTCAGGGAAAATGGATGGATGAAAGTAGATGAAGGGCCAGATGCATCTCTCAGGCTTTGTGTCAGGTCATTGCTTGATTTTTTTCCCTTTTTGTTAAGAACATGACTTTCATATACTGTTCATCTACTGTACTGAGACTTTTGTACTGCACTTATCCAACTTCCTTAAAATTTTTAAAGACATGCTGAGATACACCACATTTTCAGCTAATAGCGCTTTGGTAATCACCTTGTTGATGCAAAAATACTATTTTATACCTGGTAGACTGTGTTACCTTTGTCATTCTAATAGATTTGAAAATGGTAATTGGGACAAAAATTGGTTCTTTGTTAAGTTGTCTGTCATGTAGAGTTAAAACACTAGTTCAGACTTCAGGTTTGGTACTTTTTATAAGACTTTTAGAAATACTTAAATACAATAAGATCCCACTCCTTGGAAGGAAAATATAAAGAAATGTGGAGCTGAAGACTTTTGCACAATATTGTATATGGTTACATACCAGCCAAACTGACATTCAAATCAAACCACAGCTGTATTTTGTGATAACTCCTAATAAAGAACTAGTTCAGCATTTGAAAACTAAACTAAGAGGATGAGCATGGGAAGCATTAGCCAGCTAACATAAACACACAGACTTTTGTTGCCTTTCTCTCCGGTGTTGGAAATAAGGTATGAGTCTTGAGTTAAAGCTTCCCCAAAGATTACACTTCTGTGTTTTCTGTATTTATTGGAGCAGGCATGCTCTGCTTCTACTAACTCTAATGTTATTTGCACTCCTATTCATTCTGGCGGTCTGCCACAATTCAGTTGACTTTCATTCATCAAAGGGCTGTCTGCATAGGCTACACAACTGAGCAATAAGATGTTATTGTGACCCAAATACTGTACCACCAGGTACCTTTCCAGCATTTTATTACACTAGAACCGACTGGCAGTGTTTCTATGAGATGATTTTATTATGAGGCACCACAGTAAAGCTTGGAAGGCTCTTTAAAACCCAGTGTTCTTATAAAATCTGAGTTTTTCAGCTGTGAGCGTGCTTGACTTTAAAATAAAGGCTAACGTGTAAGTATAAAATGTATTGATTTTCACCCTCTGCCCGCTAATGATAAGAATAAAAATATATTATTAGAGTGATGCTGAGAAGGTGTTTAGGAAAAAAGCTATTTGTCATCTCCTCTGACCTCTATCCCTAATCAATGATTTCAATTTGTGCATTGATAAAAGAGAACAGGCTTAATGCGAGGGCTAGACAAAATGCTTCAGGGGTCACATTAAAAATGCAAAGTGGGAGCTATCTCCAGTGCCCTCACTGGACGTTGTCCAAATATAATATTGTACCCCTGCAGCAATTATAGGGATCACTGGAAGGGTGGCGACTGCAAGGAAATGAACTCGGGATCAAGCTCAGCACTTATCAGGATATAAGTAAGTCGGCTGAGGTTCAAGGAGACTTCAGGAATCTGTCTGGCACCTGACGCAGTGCAGCTCTGGCCGGGAGAGGACGACTGCCATTTAGGACTCGACTTTTCAACCCATTTAATTATGCTGCGCCTTTCCTTACATGTTCCACAAATGTGAATTCAACTCACTTTCAAAGATTTATCAAGTGTCACTGATATACCTATTCTAAGCTCTAAAAGATGCATTGCTTTTCATACGGTCCTCCTCTTATGTATGCTGTAGCAGGGGCGTGTAATCGGGTACGATCTATTTTCAAAGTGAAAGGGGTGATGTATATCTTATATTTAATTCTACTGGCACTCTATGCAGCTCATATTCCCACCACTGGCATCTGCCTTGCATTATAAATGGGAGCCGTCCCGCTTCGATCAGTTACATCAGTCAATAAACATTTAAGATTTATTTCAAAAAAATGCACGCATTGACTGGCATGTCGTGATTGCTGTGATTTTCAATCTGCCAAAATTAAATTTGCTTGGCATTTTTAATCATAACAATACCTACTATAGACCTGAGGGCGTCCACAGTTGTTAAGGATCTCTTAACACACCTCTCCATCTAAATCAATGTGGTACATTGTGATGTAAATTGCCATTTGGGCTTTGAGTTTTCCGCTCAGTGATTGAGAGTTCAGGCAGTCTGAATTATGTGCCAGGTCTTTCTAATGGTGGCTCATAATTTCACAGATCAATGAGCATTATCTATAGCAGTAAGGGAAAAAAAAAAGTTGAATTTGTAATGGGGCCAAACTCAATATTCTACACCCATTGTTCTGCAAGGACACGGCCTTTTGAATCCTGCTGTGCTGCCAAGTACTACCTTTGAAATAACCCACTTGTCTGATATTCCATCTGAATTGAGATTTTGCTTCGCCTCATTTCTGACTTCACTTAGCGTGCAGAACACTGAGGCTGAACTACCAGGAGGGCAGCTGTGCCCAGGGGCCCAAAACCCCGGGGCCCCGTAAAGAAAGTTGACTGACCAACCTGCTATGAATACCACTGAAACACAGTCCACAGAGAGCCAATGGAAGTTAAGGTCAACAGGATTAGTGCAGCATTTTGGAAAATATATCTTTTTTGGGTTTTTTTGCAGTGTTAGAATAGAAAATGGATATTACTGCAAACGGCAGTTAAATATTAAATGTGAAAATGGACCTATAAAGGACTAAGCTTATTGAGTATAATGTGGCAAGCAGCACAGGTCACCAATAACCCCCACTGTCAAATGTCAAATGCAGCACATGAAGTACAAGAGTGCCTGTTCTTTCAGTGTTTGTGTGAATAAAGCTTAAGGTAAAAGTGACTGAATGATGGAAAACTATCACTTTAACACACTGATGGAGGCCAGAAATGTTATGTATCCAGTTGTCTTCATACTGACAACAGCTCTTCAGGAAGTCATTTATTCCTCAGCGTTCTATCTTAATGCAAAGTAAATCAACTTCTGACACCTTTTCTACTAAACAGACAATTCAATTTTATTTATAAAGTGCCAAATCACAACAACAGTCGCCCCAGGCACTTTATATTGGAAGGTAAAGACCCTGCATACATACAGAGAAATGATCAGACAGAAAAGAGGACGAGTCAGTTTTATTTTCTCGTTTTTACAATTATTTTTAAGCCGACATCATGATAGCCTCATAGTTAATTGCTCGTATTAAAAAGGCTCGTCACAGAATAAAAACTCCAAGAACAAGCACAGTGAAATTATTGCGTTATTATCCTATTCTTTAAACTGTCCCTTTTGGACAGTTTAAAGAATGCGCTTAATCTTGCTATGTGTTTCTTCAGGTCCATCAACATTGGGCTTTACCTCTGTTTAAAGCCCCCATGTTAATTGGATATGCCTGTTGGCTTTTGTTTGTAATCCAGCCAATAAGCCCGCAAGCTAAATAATTACATCAGTGGTGTGTTCCCACTGTGTGATACAACCAATTAAAGTGTTCCTGAAACAACATATAAGGCATGTAGCTGGAAATGATCACACTGTAACATGTCCCCTTTAAAACTGGAAATGCTTGTAACTTAGTAGCTTTGCATGAGTTCAAAACAATCTTTATTTATCAGTTACTGGGCCCTGCACCTCCTCACTTCTGTCTGAAACAAGCTGTTTTTTAGATCCTTTATCTTGGATCAATCTCTATTCTGATTGGCTCCCGATAACCGTTTATTTAGATAACTGTTTTTTTGTGTAGACTGTCACGTCTGTTTTTTTATAGCCTATAAGACAAACAACAGAAGTTGCTTTAGAGACAGACACATTTACATTCCAAAGAAATACGTGTAAAAAAAAATCAAGATACTGGAGAGGTGTGTTTCTTTGAATTTTATTGACTAATTACTGGGGAAAGTGAAAATCCCAGCGATTTAGTGACCATTCAGATTTTGCATGATGACAACATAGCTCTCCCCTACATAATCTGTCTTTATAAGGTGAAAGTGTAGTTATCGGTATTGATCTTGACATTACAGGCCCTGTATTTATTGGATCAATACCAGCACCACCTCTGGGTCCACTTTTAGGTTTTGTTTCATTCACTGTTTGGTTAAGTTTAGCCACCAGAACTGTTTGAACATGCTTTCAGGTAACATACAGCCTTTAACAAAGCATTTGACAACACATTACAAAGGTCAGGTTTTTTTATGTTTAACTTTAAAACATGAAAAAAAAATGCTCTCTGCGTTAGAGACTGCTACAGATGTGCTACAGAGTCAGTATTGCATAAAATATTACTGAAAAAAATTATGACCGAAACCATGACAAATACTTCTTAAACAGGGGATCAGCTGCACACGTTTGCCCAAGAATCATCTAAGAAGTTAATCCACCAGTTAGCAAGCAAAAAAAAAGAGAGCTTTCATGGTGATATTAATCTTTGTAACGTTCCAGCTCTCATGCTGTAGCTGCATTTATGCTGCTGCAAAGGCGCTTTATTCACGTGTAGAACAGGTTCGTCGAGGCAACAAGGCCAGTGAAGGATTATGTTGCAAATGTGCAATTCATAACATCATAACTCAAGGGGATAGATACAGGTTACCTTTCATGCAATCTGTAAACTCAGCATAACATTTAACTAGCCACAAAGGTGGCAAGATCCATCCCGGAATAACAGATGACTCCGGGCAGCCTTCTGTTCCTCATAAAGAGCTTAAAGAGCATGAAATTCAAACACAGGTAATAGAAGCCTGGCTGTATAATTATGCTCTTGTCTCATGCAGCGGTGCCTCCGTTTCTCTCTTTGCTCCAGGCCAGTTTGTGATCCAACAGGAGCGTCCAGAATAAGAAATGAGGGAGGGATCAGCAGTGTTGATGCAATTTGCAGCAGGCAAGTGCATTCATAGATATTTGCCCAAAAGACATGAACGGGTTAAGCTATTATGATCTGCGCAGGGCCGATAAATGGAGTCCTGCTGGGGACAAAGAAAAAGAAAACACTTTTTCTTTAAGATATGTCTACACAGCCTGCGGGGCAAGCATGCATAATCAGGGTGTAATTCAATTAATACGTTGCCTCCAAATATCCTGGGCGAAAAAACTGCTATTTATTTGTACTACGAGATGTCGCATATTAAACGACGCGGCTCACTGAGCCAAAACCTGGACGGACAATAACTAAGATAAGACTAAATCGTTTATCGATTTGAGATGATGCTGAAAATTCAGATTTATGGACGCAGGAGGACTAATACTGGGCCTGGAAAGGACATCCATCACCACAGGCATCCACATGGCCCGAGAATATGAGGCAGCTTTATGGACACATTATGAGCAAGCTGTCTTAGGTTTTTAAAGCAACATCACTCAGGATGTCAAACCCAAACTGGTGTGCATGTATTCACTATCCATTCCTCAAACATGGCCATAGCAGCAATAATCTGCGGTTCAGACGGGCACGCCATCGTCCAATAATGCCCCCAAGCTCCGGCCATTTGATGCACAATCGCCTTGTGAATTTGGCGGTAAATGCTGTAAGCCTTTCTGTTATCTTTCTTGCACATGCCAGCCCCCCCCCCTCACACACACACACACACACACACACACACACACACACACACACACACACACACAAAACAATCCTTGTTAGTTAGAAGTCCCAAAGATGCCAGCGCTGTGAGAGAGAGAGAGAGAAGACGCATCAAAGTGCCAAGTATTGTGGTGGATGTCTGCAGACCCTGCTGGCTTCACATCCCAACCCTGTGTTCACGCCTACGCTGCCTCAAACAGCAGCCACAGTAATTGCAGAGAGGCTATTGTTTTTTTTCTTTCTCCTCTTCTTGTTGTGTTTTTTTTTTTTTCCCTAGCTGTTGCAATAATTGTGTTGACAAATGGTTGGAAGAAATTTGAGTCTTGAAGAGAGACCACGAGGTCAGATTGGAAATGACAATCGCAGAAATCTGCATTGTTTCTAACAGCGACTTGGCTTTTAAACGCCACAGACAATGCGTGTTGAATTTCGCCTTTCACGAAACTCCAGCTGCCTCTTCTTTGTACTGCAAAAAAGGGCTCAATTTAACAAAGCGTGGCATTATCACGGTTTTATCGGTGACCCTAAGTCTTCAGACGGTGACGGCCTTCACTCTTGCGTTTACAAGGAGGACAACGACAGTTTCCGACGAAATTTCACAAACATCTGCTGATTTTGTTTATTGCTCACAAAAGAATTTGTGAGACGTGAAAGCAAAAGTTGTTCTTTTTTTGTTTTTTCTGTGGGTTTTTTTTTTATTATTAAAACAAACCAATATTTTTAACATATGGCTAAATTTTGACTCAAGGAAATTATATCTGCTGAAATCCATCAACGCGGCCCTCGAGGACAGGTCGAATGGGAATTAATGCTTTTAGCAAAGACTGTAAATTCAATTTGTGTTCTGTTAATCAAGTGCAAGAGTAAGATCGGCATAAGGAGTACTGAAATTAGGCCTCCAGAGCTTTTTGAGCAACAACTTTAAAGTCTTGGATTATAAACTCAAAAATATCAGTTAAAAAGAAAAAAGACTTACCCACAAGCCCACGTGCACACCTGCTGTGCGCGCCGGGCTGTTAAACTATATTGGAGCCAAACTCATGAGAGCTATAGATGTAATACAAAAACCACTCAGAAAATTTATAGTGTAGCAAAATATATGCTGCTCATAAACCTGCTGCACCTATAAGTGCAATGTAAACAGTGCTGTTTGACTTGGAGATGGTCAATTGTGTGCTGCCTAGCCAAACAGAGCACAACAGATCTTTGAGAGATGCTTTTGGCATTATTATAAGCAGCCAGGGAGACGGGGGAAACACACTCATCCTTCATCATTTCAGGAGTCGAGCCCTGCCAGGTATTTAGAAAGCTTATTCCCTGCTGAGTTGCCCCGCAATTTAATCCAGAAGCTCCAGTCAGAGAAGACAGATGAATCGTGTCATCTTCCAAGAAGCAAGAGAGTTGAGTGATCTGAAATCTCAAGTCAAGAAATAAAGAGAGAGAAAAAGCCCCTCATTTTGGTTTCTCTTAGAGTAGATTAGGTCTGAGAGACACGTCTCTAGGTGATCGTCTGCTCCAGTCATTTAAAAAGCTGTAATTTAAGGATTATATTAAGTCAGGAATTATGTTAAAAAAAAACATATTTTTTTTTTATGTTTAGATAGATAGATAGATAGATAGATAGATAGATAGATAGATAGATAGATAGATATTTCAGCATTGCAGCACTGGTTACAAAACACATAAAACACACACACACTTTAAATAATTCCTAATCACAACAACAGTCGCCTTAAAGTAAAAGTTGTGTGTATGATAAAAACTTTTTAAAAGTTGTGCACGTGTTTATTTTTTGCTTCGTTTTCCCTTCTTTTTATCTTACAAGCAAACAAAAAGATAAAATAAAATACAGTGTTGGCAAAAAACTGCCCCGTGAAATCTCCCTGGAATAATACTGTAACTTATCAAACTACTTTATAAAACAGAGACATCGTATGCCGATGTGCAAAAGAGTTTAGGCAAATAAAAATACAAACAGTGTATCCTACCTAACATACGGCCAAATAGCTCCAGGGCAAAAGTGCAGTGGTTTCACTCCACAACCCTTCTGCACTCCTTTGTGCAGTTTTCTGGCAAAATGCAAATTGTGTTATATTTTTCATTACATTAGCAAACCTCCTCACCACCGGCATCCACAGGCACTTCATCCATCTCTTCTGCCCTCACAGTAAGACCACTGTGACTGCTTTCAAACAGTAAAACCGCACTTCTTGCTGTACAAAACGTACACCTTCAACTGTACAGCTGTCACAGGGAATTATGTTCTAGCAAAAATGTGTGTAGCATAAATTCTTTATCAGTACAACTTATTTTGAGATCAGTTTGGAGTCATTTTTTGCGGTACACAATGCCAGACAGCTCACTAAATTACAAAATATCTTTCCTTCACACAAAAAAAAGACATTTCTAATGTTAAATTATACAGAACTGAAAAAGTAAGTAAGTGGTGAAAAACTGGACATCCTCTAGCTGCTGCTTGAAACCTGTTTCCCATAGACTCCCATGTTTAAAATGGGTTAGCTTCACATGATTAAAAAAGAATATTTACTGACAGGAGCAAAATGCTTTAATAGTTTTGGTCTCAATGTATAGTATTAACATTTTCACTGTCACCATTTTTGGTTTCAAAAATCTGAATGTAGTTGTAAAAGTGTTTTCAAAGTCCAAGATAGCAAGCGTTCACATAGGTTCCTATAGGACCAGAGGTCTTTTTGGAACCACAGCTATCGCCACCTGGCGGCCATCAGATAGAATCAAAGTTTAAGGAACTTCTGCATTGGCTTAATGTTTTAACTCAAAAGGTATGTCCATGGTTTATACAGTCTGTAGCTTATGAAGTCAGCTTGGTAGCCAAGCTAGCTAATGTTAGCCATTAAATTTAGCATTCTACCATTTCATCCATGGGCTCTAAGCCACAAAGCAACACAATAGTGCTTGAAATGCTAGTGTTGAACAGGTCCCTTTCCTAATGTGACCCCTCATAGGTGGAACAAAGCATACACCTGTGATTTCAGATATTACAGACTGAAAGTAGCAAAACAGGAAAATCGATAAGAAGTTTATCACTTTGAAGTCTCATTCATTTTCTTGTTGTTTACCATATTTTTGTTGTTTTGGGGGAAAAAGCTTTATATGTAGTGTAATTCTTTGTTTTATCTGATTCGGCCGCCGCTGCACGATCAGAGAGGTCTCGTCAAGTAACTTACTGATATTTGTGCGGCATTTTGCTCTGCTACAGAGTATTACTGTAAATGCGCTTTTAACAACGCTTTAACACTGATCATATTTAACCTGTTGTCATTCTCTGGGAATCTGTGTGTGCGTATAAAAGAAGTGCAGGAATTGTTTCATGTATGACTGCAAATTATTTCATTTTCAACTTAATTCACTGTCATAAGAAAAAAAATGTAACGGATTCATTTTAATGTTGTTTTCATAGCCATGGCATTTAATTTTATATATACATATATAGTCATTTCTTTCATTGTATGGCAGCCCTGCAAAAGAAAAAAAATGCAGCACCTTGTTGTGGATTTATTAAACAAATGATGAAGGTATAAAATGTGAGTATACAGTATAATGTATACCGCATTATTTAAACCAACAGCAGAGTCAGAGCGTGCTTGTTTAAGCTGCAGTCAGTAGATACAAAGAAACACTGATACTTAAGCTGTTGTTGCTGTGTTAGCTGGGCAGTGGCAGCACTGCGGGGGAGATAAAAACTGAGCCACAGGGAGCAAACACTGACTGTGTTTTCTCTAGGGGCCTTTTCCACAAAGTGAGAATAGTCAGGACTTCACAAGTTTTATAAACAAAACAAAACAATGGTAATTTCAGACAACTGATCCCCCAAAGGTGGATTTTAATTGCTGCCTATAACTGAGAGGATGTAGCAGTGTTGCAGTAAAGTGCTTAAAACTAGCTAATTACAATGTACATTAGGAGACCAGCAAAAATGCTCAAATTGAAGTCTGGATACAGTGTGATTAAACATGATTTCCTAATAAATGATCAGACTTCAGCGAGTTTGGTCATTTCTTATTTGATAATGTAACACTGCAGATACTGAAAATGTTGACCTATTCCAAATCCAGAGGGGGTCATTTGGCTGAAACTCTGGTCTTTGACCTCTGTGCACATTGTAGGGAAATGTCTTGATGCATCATCCAGGTAAGTACATCCCAAAAGGTTGATTCTGTTCATCTGGACATAGCGTTTTCAATGGGAGACCACTGTAGGACAATGATCAGTTTGTCTACATATAGGTACTAATGTTATGTAATCATGGTTCCTCCAGTTAGAGAGGAACCTTGACCTGAAGTTCATTCAGAGATTCATATTGGCCCGTTGCACTGCACAAAATGTGCTTAAAATATGAAGACAAATAAAAATAAATATCCCATACTAAAGCTACAAGCCGCAGACGTGAACCACACACGTGTGACCTTCAGCCAAACCAATACAGTTTGTGTGTGTGGTGCTTTTTGTGTTTTCCTAATTGCTTTAGGTTACAAATTTCTCAAAGCTAGCAATTGCTCTCTTTCACCACCTTCACTGCCACAATGTTCCCCCTCTTTGTAAGCAACCAAATGCCACTTCTTGCCATATAATTTTGTAATAAGAAAGCTGGAGTCCTGTTTTTTTTTTTTTGTTTGTTTTGTTTTTGCATGTACTTTTTGCAAAAGGCCCCAGTAAGCAGATTTGAACCCAGGACCATGTGTGAGGCGATTGCGCTAACCACCAAACCATTGTGTTAGCATGTTAATTGGAGACTTATCAGATTATATTTTACTATAGATACAAGTGTGAATGGTTAGTCGTCTCTCTGTGTTGATAAATTGAAAACTTGTCCACAGTGTACCTTGGGTTTTGGCCTTTGACCCCAACTCCTGCACAACTGCAAACCTGACTTCGATCAATATAATAGATAACTAATGTGTAGATACAAAAAGTGCAGTCCGGTGGGAAACTGAACACCCAATGAAGCAGCTTGTAAAACTGCATTTAAGAGCAATAACTTTAAGTAATTGACTTTTGTATGACTTTACCAGTCCATCACATCTTTATGGAGGAATTTTGGTCCACTCTTCTTTTCAACATTACTTCAGTTTGCAGGCATTTGATTTCGAGTTCTGGACTTTGACTTGGTCATTGCAACACCTTGACTTTTTTTCCCAACATTTCTTTTGTAGGTTTGCTCCTGTGCTTAGAATAATTTTTAAAATGTTGGGTTTTTGCCAAAAGTGGCCCTGTGCATTCTGGCCAGACAGCTTAACTTTGGTCTTTTCTGTCCAAAGTATGTTCCAGAAGTCCTGTGATTTGCTGAGATGGAACCTAAGCCTTGCTGCCGTGTTTGTTTGAGAGAGAAGAGGCTTTCTCCGAGCAATCCTTAATTAGTCTTATGTTTTTTTTTTTTAATTGTACTCGCCTGAACTTTAAGATTTAACATGCTGACTGAGTGCTATAGAGTGTGAAATGTAGCTCTTTGGTTTTGTGCACTTTCTCCAAACATTTCACGGTCTGTCCTTGGGGTAAATTTGCTAGGATGTCTGCCTCTTGGAAAATTCTGGCGATGTGTTGAACGCTCTAGACCAGCAAACTGCCAAAAGGTCTGCTTTTATTGATATGGTCATACTTCACAATGATCAGGTTCTCAAGTACTCTTTGATTACTCTCTTAATTCCAATGGGAGCATAAGGGTGTATTTACTTTTTGACAGGGTTGTATAGAGTCCTATGAAAACTTTATATTTTACATGACTGTGGACACAAATACACACATATTTAACATTAGTCATCAAAAATCTTCAAAGTACCCTAAAGTGTGTGATTATCATTAGGATAGGAGAAAATGTTTCATTTGGAACTGAAAGGAGAGCTATTACATCATGATATATACATGAAATGTTAATTAATGGTTTAATTGTTTTAAATCACTGCTGTAAAATATAAAAACAAATATGAAGAAAAAAGCTTTTTCTACAGCTGTTCACATTTCCAGTCACAAAATGTCTGCAATTAAACAGCATGACCTAATAAACTAATGCAATCTGCATCTTGCCCCTGGCATTTTCATTCACCAGATTTGTTGGCCAAAACATAAAATAGTTCCATTTCATCGAGAACGAGCACTCATGTGTGTAAACAAAACCCCTTTAAAAGAAGAAATTTTCCAAATCACTGAATAGCTTCGCACATTGACCAGAAGAGGAAGAAGAGGCTGATTGATTATTTCATTTAATCTCGCTGCCACACCTCCTCCCCATACCGGTTCTCCTCCCCTCTTCTTTTCTCCCTGCCTTTTACACTTTCGCATGGCTTTCATCATTACTGTAAAAAATACTGACACATCCCAATTCCTCTTCATATCTGTGGCGAACCATTTCTGTCGCCAAAGCTTTGTCCTCTCTAATCGCCAATAGAGTCACACTAAACTCCTCAAGCTTCTCCATCTCCATTCTACTGTGAAGAGTCCATCCATTAGCCTTGCACCTCATTGCTCCCATCTCCTGACCCAGAAACCAGAGGAAAACAGTGAGGGCCTCACATTCATTCATTCATCCAATGCTGTGATGCGCTGGCACCCGTTATTGGCTTTTAGGCAATGTGCCTGCACTGCTTTGTGTTATTGATGAGATTTAAATTGTACTCGGGGACAGTGTTTTATGCTTTAGTGCATTAGAAGTCACTTGGCTGTGAGCGATGCCGAACCACTTTACGCAGAACGCACATCACATTATTCAACAAAAGTTTGACTATTGGTTTTAGTTCAGCTAAGGTTTGATTTCCCATCCATTTTTTAGCCAGCGGGTCAGGTAGCAGGACCGCAATAATAAGTACTCAGCAAACACTTTGAGTTCAGCAGATTTAAGAAGCTTTATCCAACCTTTGAAGAAATTGCAGGACACACTATACCTAAGATAGCAGAGCTGTGCATTTTCCCATAGGTGCCAAATGACTACTAGTGAGGTAAAATTGTTATTTGGTCCAAAAACACTCTTATTGCAGGACTGAAACAATTGCAACACATAGAAACTGACAAAACCTAAATAAAGACTACTGTAGCAGTGATGCACTGTAGCAGCTGTTCTTAAGAATGGGAGAAAATAAATGAATCTGTTACTTATTTTTAGAAAAGTCAAGTAGCTCTTATTACATATATAGCCCAGCTGTGGCTGAGTGACTGCAGTCTTAGCACATAGATAGGAAAATGAAGATTGAAGCCATTGTAACCACTTCTATTTGGCTAAATGTGTTGTTATGTTATAGTACTAAGTACAGGGAGTAGAAGTATAAAGTATTGTTTGAATGGTGAGTAAGAGCTAAGCAAAGCAAGCCCAGCAACACACTACTATCTTTTCCTTGCTTCTGTAATATGAATGATAAACGTCTCAACCACAGGTGACCTTTAGGTGAAGAAGTAAACATAAACCTGTTCCCAGTTTGTTTGTGACAGTTTTTTTTTTTTTATATTAATAATAATTTTTAAGCCACTGATAGTTACCATCACAGCTAACACTAACAGCACTGCTATTGTACAAAAACCAAAACACTTCTCTTTCAAACTTGATACAAAACAGTTCACTAGTATGCCACAATCATATAAAATTCTAAATGAGATAACTGGCAAGTTCGTTTTGTTACTTAGTGATCAAGTAGAAAGCTGTCTGTTTTGAACCTCCTTAAATCCCAAAGCTCACCAAAGCCTTCTAGCGCTAGGAGCCTAGTGCTACCCGCTAAATGTTTCTGAGCTTGTTTCCTGATAATTTGTTATAAATCAAATCTGACTGAGCACAGGAAAATTCCAGACCTGGTGGGAGGATGCTGGCAGCAGTGCTGCGGACTATCCGCCGCCTGTGAGCGCTTTGGCATGGGCGAGGTGCCCACGGCAGCACCCGCTACTTGTTGAAAGTAAGAGCGATACATGCTTTCACGCCAAAAAGTCATCATAAGTCTCCAATAACACCAGCAAAAGTCGCCAGATTTGTTGCTAGTCGCTTTTAGAGAAAAGTCGCAAAGGGTGTCTAAAAACTCGCTAAACATAGGTTGTCAACACAGCTGTTAATTTAGGCTGCTAGCACTGTTTGAAAGCTAAACTCCAAATGGGGACGGGGGGGGGGCAGACCATGAGAGCTCCTCTTTCTCCATTGTTATTTCAGCTATTAGTCTTCTTTAAAGCTTTGACTTTAAAGTTTTTGAAAGCTCTGCTGCTTGTGTGGAAGCCAGAGGTATGTGGTCTTATATACCTGTAGTCAGGTCAAGTTGGGCAGCACCTAGCATATGGGAAAAGCAGTAACCTGAAAAGTCTGTGGTTCAGCTCTTAAACGGCTTCCTCTGGGTGTTGTCAGATAGGCCTGTCGGTAAGTATGTGGATCACTCACATCTTTCAGTGATGCCAGAATGGCAAGGTGGCTGGCTCAGAAAGTAGAGTTTGCTGTACACTAATCAGACAGGTTGGTTGGGCATTCGGGCTGCCTGTTGAAACTGAAGCCCAAAACCTCTAGCCCTGCTGCCTTCTATGTGTGTGTATTGTAGTGGTGGTTGGGTGGGTACATGTACGCATTGACATGGGTACCCTCAGGCACAGACTGAACAGTTCTTTATTCACAAAACACCAGGTACTGAGTATATACAGGTGGGGGGAAATCAGGTGGATCCGGGGAAGGGAATGGGTTCATCACACTCGTACTCCAAAATATAGCTCCACACGCTCCTTCCTCATTCGCTCGCTCTGCTGGGGGAAATCCTCACACACACTACACCACATAACTTATGCTCACGCTCAGGGTTCCAAAGGTCAGACTTACAGGACAGAATTTTTCACAAAGAGACGAAGGTCACAACCAGAAGCAAACTCACAAAGAAAACTTTCACAACGCCAGGGTTTTACACTAACGTGTCTATCTCAATCATCCAGCGACAAGAAACTCAGAGCCCCTGCCTTAAGAAGTGGCTCAGGAACATGATGATGATCCATAGAAGCGTGATCAGTGCGGGAACAGGTGCGTGGGCCAAAGGCGGAAGCTCGCAATGAGCTCCGTCCAGGTGGAGCGACGAGACAGAGAGAATCACACCAAAAACATGTAGCCTTGCGGGGCCAGACACAGGGACCATGACAATGGAAGTAAAGCTAATTGACACAAACATCTAGAGGTCAATACTGAATGAAGACAATGACCAATAACCCAGCCTGACACATTTCAGATGTTGACAGACTCTACTGAAGATGGTTAAAGCTTAAAAATTGTTTTACAACTGCATAATCTTTACTCCACATTCCATTAAGAAACATATCAAGTACAATTTTGTGTTGAGGAATTGGCAGCAATTTGCATCACATCAAAAACAGCTTGAAGTGAGAAGCTATAGTAACAGAGTGTATGATTTGGTGGCATCAAGTTGTGAAATTGCAGATTGCCATCAACTAAATAGCCTTACCTTCACCCTTCAGTGGCTGTCACTTTAGTATAAAAGTGTTAAGGCCATAGATCCTCTGCTTGACATTTCAACAATACTAATTAAAATATACTGACATACTGCACAGCTAATCAACACCCCAAATCCCACACACTGGTATTTAGAGGGAAAAGTTGGAAAGGGTGCAGAAAAAAGGCTTTATTTTTCCTAAAATATCTTATATATTTCATACTATGAAAATTGTGACGTTATCATGGACACTAATGGTTGATGGCATCATGAAGATGTAGCTATGGATACATGTCAGTCAGTAAATCATGTCCACGATGTTTCCTCAAGCAGAGAAGAAAGTTGTTCTGTTCGCGCGAAGTGACTTGCTGATGAAACTTGCTACAATAAAGTGTGTAATGTGCTGAAGATGGAGACTTCACATTGTCCGGTGCCTGTTGGGTTTGACACTTTATTCTCCAGAGGTTAACAGCACTGAAGGAGAGCTGTATTGGATGCCAGCTTAACAGGAGTGCAATCTGGATTGGTATTTAAAAGATAATGGTAAGGCAAAAACCAATTAGCTTTGTGCTCTGTGGCTGCCACACGCTCACAGCTGTTGTCAGTGCAATTACAGGGTCACTACCGCTGCCAGGTATAAGCCTATAGCTTGACACCAGCCAAGCTAGTTTTGCTGCAGAGCTAATTACAGAGATGATTATTGCTGAGGAGTGGATAACTTTTCCTTCAGAGTTTTAGTTTTGATTATTTGTTATCTTTTATCTCTGATAAACAGTATTTTAGCAATATCCTTCTCCCCAGCATTTGCTGATCAGAGCAGAACCCCAATTAAGACTGGATCTAATTGTATGATAAGAGAGATAGATTTCATTGTTTTTGTGTTTTATCGTGTTTCTTAAACCAAATTGAGAGTCTCATGAGGTTGTGCGACGCAAATTATTTGCATGGCTATATTAGAGTTACAGGATGCCAATTCTGGTTTCCTTCATTAAAGTCTCAGTTATTAGTCGCCTACACATCAACCACCCTCTATAATCTTAAAGGACTCCTATGCCTAAAAATAGATTGCAGATTGTCTAATAGCACCTTAGCCCCTGTGACTTTATGAGGAGACTGCATTGAGCAATTGTAACTTTTCAGAACTTGCATCACTTTAGCATAGTTAAGTTATTTGGCATGCAAACATTCAAACATAGACAAAAGATCTGTACCATTAACAGGTTTTTCCTCTTCTGTGACAGTGATCTTTTTCAGCCTGGTCTCTTGGTATAATGTAGAAAAGTTTGTTATTTTTAAACAGACAGTGATACTTAAATAAATGTAATTAAACTGGAATGTTTCATGCCTACATCATGTACGGTTAGGTCCATAACTTTTTGGACAGTGACACAATTCTTTGTAATTTTGCTTCTGTACACCACAACAGACCATTTTAAGTCTAACAATAAAGATGTGATTGAAATAAAGAGTTTTAGAGTTTAACAAAAGTATGACTGCCAGATGAACAAGGCCACTAGTCTTTACTGATGATGTGACTGCTCATTGAAGTAGCAGAATGAAATCTGAAGCTTGCAAGGCTGTATTCCTAAATGCCAAATGCTACAAAACTGATAAGACTGAGCTTCACAATGGAAATGTACAATGACCCAAAGAACACTGCAAAAGCAACCCAACAGTTTGTCAAGGGAAAGAAATGGGATATTTTTCAACGGCCAAGTCAGTCACCTGCTTTAGGTAGATGATGGACAGCTGTGATTACTAAACAAGTAATGCAATAATTTTGTTAAACTCTTGAATCAAAGCTGAACGTTTGCAGTTTAATCACATCTTGACTTGATATAAAATCCAATGTTTTGGTGTGCAAAATTATAACAAATGCGTAATTTTCAAAAAAAACCTCGCTGTTTGATGTTGCAAGCAAGAAAAAGGAGCAAGAAGGGGCAGTTATTGTATTTGAACCAAAACCAGGCTCTTATTTCTAAATATAATGTCTGATAAAGTCTTTGTGTTCCTCAACGCTTCCTATAATTAAGGGCTTCTTCTATAGCAGAAAACATGACACATACTAACACCAACCCATACAACTCCTCCAACCTCCAAATGTCTACTTGATTGCCCTTTTAACTGCACAAAAAAATTAAAATGTATACAAGGACATGTTGAATGTGATAATTTCCAACATAATCATTTAATTTGAGCAAAGATGTTTCTTTATTACTATCATCTTTTTTGTTGTTTTAAAACTACAGTTATAACTGTCATTCTTCTCCCTGCAATTGATTTTAACTATGACAAAGACTTTAAGGAGCACCTCGTGCATCTGTTCAGCTTTGATTGGATTGAGGTTTGTGTTTCCATGGCTACCTGGTAATGTCTAAGACTGATGAGCTCTAAAACGGAAATAAGGTCTTCAGTCTGAATCCCGTGAAACCAAACTTCGAGAGTTGACAGCCAGAACACAAGGTGAACTTCCTACAATACGACACTCTGCAGGACAGTCCATCATTAACCAGGAGACAGCTTAATTAAAGGGATCAGAAGAAGATCTGTGGAATATAGCCTGACATTTTAACTGCTCTTAAAAGTGCCTTCTTTTGGCATGGCTATAAGACGAACAAAGGTTATTACCAGGACATTAAGAAGGATAAAATGGTTCCAGAGACTTATCAGTTCACCACCTTGGCTTTAATATATTCTCTGCCTTGTTTTACATGGACTAAAAAGTCTCTAAATACCGCAAGAAACAGAGCTTTTTCAAAATAAGCTTCAACTTTGACCATTTTTAAACCTGTTCCACCTCTCTATTCATGTCTTTCACCTACATCCGTGCAAAAACACATTAGCGCTCATCTACAGGTACAGATGGACACATACACAAAGAGCAAGAGAAAAACACAGTTTTTTAATTAATTTATTTTTTTTACCATTTAAGAAGCCAAACTAAAAGCCTGTGAGTAATATTCGGAATATCTTTCCACATATTTGCATGTATTTCACATCCTCCCTTGCAGATGTACAGACACCCACACATGGCAGAACCAGCTGGCCATTAACAGCAGCAGGACTGTCCGTAATGATTTCACCTGTCAAGTGTGATCCCGCCGCTGCAAACAGCAGAGTGCAATGGCCACCGGGAGCTTCAAGTCAGCGCTGACAAATGGCCAAGGTTGGCAGTGGATCAGGAGACTTGGGGCCTGTCTGACTTATCACTCTAGCAGCAGACACTATTACAGCCACTGGGTTTGTCTGCAGGCAGCTGTAGTCTCTCAGTCTTCTCACTTGCTCACGCTGTCCCCCTCCTACTCCTTCTCCTCCTCCTACTCTGTCAGCCGGTTTCTCTTTCTCCTTATCGCCTGCAATTCCAAACTGAAGTCAAAGATCCCTTATCGAAATGGCTCTTCAAAAATTAACAATGCTGCCAAAACATGGGAACTTCTATAAAGTGTACCCCAGTGAAAGATGACTGGGCATGCTTGCTTGCTTCTTGACAGCTCGCTTTACACTCATGCAACTGCACATATTTAAAATTGTAGCCATTCAAATGTGACCAGAGTTTTTTTTTCTTTTTGTGCAGCTTGGGCTGATCCTGACAGGGGAACGTAAGTGTAAGATAAATTTGTTTGTCTCAGCTTCCTTTTTTTTTAATAAATAAAAAATTCATGGAGTGTGTAGCTTGTTCTACCCAAACACCTAGGATCTTAGACATCCTGCACTGGGACATTGGCAGCAATGGTATGATGCTGGAAAACATTTATTCCTCGTACACTCGTGTTCATTTCCTTGTCTGAACAGATTTTATTCTTAGACCACTGGTTTCCTCAGACATGAGACCTGAAAGCTGCTTTTCTCATCGACCATGGCCGGTGGGAGCCAGTGAGGCACGTAATGGCATGCAGTAGGGAGACTAATGGAGGAAAGTGAGACTGTATGTAAATACCTACAAGAATGAGTGATACTTCTGTGCCAGCCGTAGGCCTGAGACCTGAGAAATGCAGAAGCCAAGGAACTGATTTGACTTAAAGAGTAAATGGGGAAAAAACATGCTACAGGCTGACTATGACCACAGACTGTATATTAAAGGTGGATGTAGCCATTGAGACGTCATGTATTAGTTTCTGGATACAGCATTTTGAAGCCTTAAGTTAGCAAGTGACAGTTGTTGAACATGAAGCAAACTTGCTTAGCAGGTTACATTAATACAATGTAATGGCACAATACATAGAAACATATACACTCACCACAACTGACCCACAAACATCTTGGCATACAGTAAGCCATATTATTTGTCAGACAATTCCTTTAAAAATTCTCTAAAAGGCCTCAACATTACAGAGGCATAATGTCAAGGCCCAGTTCTTCATGACTTAAATTAGCAGTGTTAGAGGAAAGGTAACATGGGAGTCTTTGGGTATTGATGCACTCGACTGGCTTCTCCAGGGAACTGCAGGGTTTGGCACGTCTACTCTTCATTTTGCTGTTACACGGGCTGGTTGTGAATGAACAAGAGACCCAAGAGACCCTCAGTCACCTGATTTGCTGTTGAGATTCATTTAATGTTACTGCTTAAAACTACTGTTACAAAACTGTAAGTGCTAAGCAGGTGAACAAATATTTTATCTAGATATGGAGGGAAGAGCTGCTGAAGATCAAACTGAGCGTGAGAATCAGAAAGAAAGATGATTTCAGTCAGCTTTGAATGACTTTGAAACTCATGATCTGCTGAGATTTAGTCACGCAACCAACACTTTGATTTACAGATGGGTGAAAATGAATTGTTGATATGAAACGTGAGAGTCGGCATGGCCAGGCTGCTTTGAGCTGATAAGGAGGCAGAAGTAACTTTAAAAAAAAACACTTGTTACAACAATGATATAAGGAAGAGCATCGCCGAACACCAAACACATTGAACAAACTTAAAGCAAATGTGCCACAGCAGCTGAAGACCACACCAGGTACCACATCTGTCATCTAATTAACAGGAAATTAAGACTCACTCAACCAATAGAAGATTTCACTTGCCTGAGACTGTGTCCATCCCATTCAATTGAGCTCACAGCACACAAATGGCCGTCACAGTCACTAAAATCTCAACACCTTTAGGATATGATGGAAAGGGAATGTCACATTATGAATCTGCAGCTGTGTGATGCTTTCGTGTTAATCTGTCCCAAAGTTTCTGTGGAGTGTTTGCGGCACCTTGTTGAATTAAAGCAGTTCTGAAGGGAAAGATGCACGTAATGAAGAGGCCGGTGAGTGTGTGTCTTTTAGTGGGCCCACTTTTATCTAAGTGGCCCCACTCTCACGTTTCTATGCAACTGTTGTGTATAACTTGATTAAAGGGCCTAGGTTTACGAGCAATTCATAGAACGAGAGAAAATCTCACAAGTCTTTAGCTCATCTGGGCACACTCTAAAATAAATTATCCAACACTGTCAACCAATACAACAAGGACAAATTCATTGGATGAAAGCAGAAGCCAAGAAGACAATGCAACAGTATTTTGAGCCTCACCTGTTGTACCAAAGCACCTTTTTATTGTGCGCTGCTACAGATGTCTCCACCTTTGTGCGTTTCTATCTATTGTATGTCTGTTTCTCTGTCCTTCTCTCACTCGCTTTCTTTTTCTCTCTCTGTCTGTGTTTCCTTCTTTGTCATTCTCAGTCTGCATTGCTGTTTCTGATGTGATTCATGCTTTTTTTTTTTTTTTCAACAAAACATTTGTCTGGTGTTTCTTAGGTAAACATGCACACAAAAAAGATTTCAGGTCTGTTTGCATGATGGCTATTCAGGGAATGCCAGATACCTATTCAATAGAGTTGTTGTATAAAGGCATAGGCTGTTGTTGTAAAGCACATTGTCAGTGGAAGAATGACAAATCCCTTTGTGGTTGAAAGACACTGAAAAACCTGTAGGAATTGTTGCACTAGTCAAATAATTCTGTGGTAAATATGGTCTATAATCCTTTCCTCTTTCTTATCGCTAGCTGTTTTTTTTTTTGGTTTTTTTGTTTATTTGTTTGTTGGGGTTTTTTGGGGGGTTTTTTGAGGGGGGGGGGGGGGTTA